>JYFJ02009000.1:0-10872 GCA_000934665.2 Catajapyx aquilonaris | reverse complement strand
GGCAATGTTTGTATTAGATCAGTGTTTCCCAACCTGGGGGTCGCGAAGCCTTGTCTCCGTGGGGGTCGAGGGTGGCCGCGATTATTTTAATATATTAAAAAATAACTACAATTTAAAAAATAATATTAGATGATCAAAAACTGGTTTCATTCTTCCCACCACTTTCTTTTGACGTTCTCGGCCTATCCCCGGTTCAGTGTTGAATATCGCGGCTAATCCTGCTTACCAACTCTTCCCACTGGGGATGACAGTACTTCCGTCAGATGTGAGAGGACCGTAACTCAATAGCCACTTCCCTTGCGGCGAGAAAAGAAAGCAAGTGTTACCGAAAGCATCCAAGATGTGGCGTTGGGGGAAGGGGGGAAAAGGAACGGCACCCCAACTCCACCTGTTGGGTGCTTTTGGTACCACTGCTTTTTTTCTCGCCGCAAGGGAAGTGGACATTGAGTTACGGTCTTCTCATCTCTCTCGACGGGAGCAGTAAGGACCTCGTTTAAAAAAACCGAAATTACTTTACTTTGTTAATAAACGTCCATGGAGTTATTGGCACCACTGATAATCAACATCCCGACCTTGGCCAATGTTCGATTCGGTTTGTTTACGGCACGTTCCATTTCCCCCCTCCTGTCCCCCTCCCCTGTTGTGAGGTCACCGTGAAGACGTGGGTGGAGGAAGGCGGAAGGTTGGAGGGGTCTTCGCGGGAGAGGAGAATGATGTGTCCTCGTTGGCGTCCAGCAAGCGTCTGTGGCGTTCTTCCACCCATTGCGCATGCTCGGAAGGGGGGCCAATCGGAGGCGTCATGGTAACAATATGTCCAGGGAACAATGAACGGGGCCAATAGGAAGCGGTGGCGGGAACAATATGGGGGCGGACCAATCAGAGGGCTTATACATAGTCCGCAAGCATTTTAATATTATAGATTGCCACATGTACGTAGTGGTCCCTTTTAACCATCAAGACACGGATGCAGGATTAGCAATCAAACACTGAGCATACTCTTGGACAACACTCTCTATTCTCTCTCTTTTTTTTGTTGTACAACTCTCCTCTCTCTGTAGTTCCCCCACGCTCCCGCCAGATCACGCACCGTCCAGCTTTCTCCATCGGCCGATATATGGTTCTGCCGTCCACTTCACACAAAAGATATTTAGAAAGCAGATAACGTACATTCGCTAATTTTTATTTAAGTTTTAATGGCAAAACAATTATGGTAGCAGGTTGAAGATTCGAAAAAAAGTTGCTAATAAAGCTATTGTGATGAATTGGCAACAATGCGGCCGATTTAAATGGGAACGAATCGTTGCAGTTTGCAGTTAGGGCGTCATCCATTTTGAGGGGAGTTGGACCAGGGCCCCTGTATTACCGACGACCGCCGACGACTCATCCATAGCGGTAAAGTCTATTAATTTACATGAATTCCTACGAGTGAGAGTGTCCTATAATTACTTCTTCCGTTTTAGCTGTTAGAGATGCAATCTCACGGTGACCCTGCACCTTTGTTAGTGCGCTTCAAGTTAAATTGGTATGTCCGGAAGTTCTCAGCAAGACCGAAGCACCCAGAATATTCCATACTTTTCGAAGAAACCCACATATCCCACCATCAAGGAAGTTGGCAACTAATCGTGTATCCATGCGACCGCTTTGGTTTCTTGTCCGTATTCATCGACTTCGTTCCCGACAGGAATTGCAAGGCACAGGCCTTCACACACTGCAAGGTGGATATCAAGAATACCAAGGGAGATCACATAAGAAGGAGTATAGAGTATCAGGTATGCCCTCCACGCAAGTTCATATTCAGGGGTTTCGTTGCTGATGGTAGCATTTCCCAGTGCATGTCATATGTATCTTTGTTTACCTGTGGTTCATCTGCTGTGACACAACTCCATTTAATAATACTCATCTGTCAGATATTCCAGTGAATGAGAAAAACCACACAGTACAGCATGTGGCTTATTATTGATTCTCCACAGGCTATAACCAGCAGACGGTGTCAACACTTGACAATCCGCCAGTGTGTGCCCACAGAGGAGCTGTTGGCCCGCCGTGAAGAATTCCTTCCCGGGGACACCATGAAGCTAGTGGTACGTGGTGAACTTGACTTTGGGCTGGAAATCAGCGAAGGACCAGCTATGACCGACACGATTCGACATAGCTTGCATACTGACCTTAAAAGTATGCTCGATTCCCAATCTGGAGCCGATGCGACCCTGATAGCTGAGGGCAAGGAAATCCCTGTTCACAAGGTCATCCTGGGCGCCAGGAGCCCCGTTTTTAAAGCAATGTTTGAACACAACATGCGGGAGCAGGTATCGGGCCGGGTTGACATAAAGGACATCAGTGCCACGGTTCTTCAGGAGTTAGTGGAGTTTTTTTTACACAGACAAAGGTCCTGATGACAGGCAGTCTACTGCCACGGTGAAACACCTGCTGTCAGCTGCTGACAAGTATGAGGTCCTCAAACTGAAGCAGCTCTGTGAAAATAACTTGTGGTGCAGGGTGGACATCCAGAATGTCCTGGAGATTCTTGTCCATGCGGATGTCCACCAGTGCCCTCAGCTGAAGCAGGCCTGCCTTGCATATTGCTCATGCAAGACGGCAAGGTTGACCAGGAAGCCCACGTGGAAGGAGGACATAGAGAAGTTGCCAAAAGACTTGAAGGTGGACCTTTTGAAGGCTATTCACAAAAAAGAGTAGTGCATCACAGAAGACCCATGTCCCAAAAAAAACACTTCATACTAATGGGCATTACTTTTTATGGTTCATTTGTGTATCTGGTTTGTTGCATGAGCTAATTTTGAAAAAAAGCAGACTAATAATTTTTTTGAGAAATCTCAACACCAAAAGGGGGCTGTGCAAAGTGCCTTGACAAAGTGGGAATACACCTTCCATACCCTGTGTTCAGCCATGGACAACATTATTATTAATTCAACCAGAGACATCTTTTGAGCCTTCAATTATTGAAGGCTCAAAAGATGTCTCTGGTTGAATAATTATTACATACACCAGTCCAATTGATTGTCTAAGCTTCTACTTGGACTTGATTGATGAATTAAAATACAGGATAATACTGAATAAAAGACATGGTTCACAAGACTTCAGTAAGACAATACACCATCATTTTTATTCTCTCGGGTACAAATGAATCTTCATTAACATATTCTCTTCCTTTTTGCTTTGCCTGATTGCTAAGTAGACCTCGAAGTTACGCAGTCTTTGCTCGTATCGCAGCACGCTTACCAGTAACAGCCTACGAGGAAAATAAAGATAATAAATCATTCATTGCTTTGGCTCTGACATAGGATAACACTAATGAAATACATACCTGGAATCCAGATTTGATGCTGGCAACAGAGCAGCGAGAACCACAAGTCTCGCATTGTAGGAAGAACAGGCGAGTATCCTTCTGCAGGATGGTGTTAGGTGAACGGCAGGTATGGCAGGTCACATATTCCTTGATGTATCGCCGCAGCACATTCTCAATTTGCTTCTGCTGGAAGCGCCCCTTGATCACTAGCTGCATATTTCCATCAACTGACCCACTTGTTCCCAACTCTGCTAGCAGGAAGGCAAGGAGATGCTTCGGTTGGCGATGGAGCCTAAAAAAAAGGTGGGGGCTTATTTTAGGCAGTCCTATTTTCGCGAATAACGTGTTGCAGGATCTGTGTGAACACAGATAGCGACAATTGAGGAGGTGATCACCAGAAGTGGCTATCTTTTTGAGAGTTAACATCACCATTAAAATCTTCAAGTAAAGGAGCACCCAATGAGCTAGAGCCGGATCGAAATAAATTTTCTTGGAGCCATAACAAGAGGATGAAATCTGTGAAATTAGCCAGTCGGCTATCTTCACCCGATTATAATATTGCATAGTTCTGGATGGATGACTCGTGTGTTTTTTCCTACGGTTTTCCGCAAGTGCATTTCTGCCAATAACAGTGACACTGGTGGGGGTAGGAGCGGTACACTGTACAGTACTTTTATCCGGGTGCAGATCATCCATGCGGCGCCAAAAACAAAAGTTAGAAAATAAGGTCAGAAAAAATGTCAATATACAGTCAAACTTCTATAAGTTGAACTTCCCTAAGTCGAAGTTCTCTATAAGTCGTAGAAAATGATGAGCCTGGTTGGTCACAATGTAAAATAATAGGAAATAAACTTCCCTAACTCGAATTTCTATAACTCGAAGTTCTCCAAAACTTGGAAGTGCAGGCAGGGCCTTACGATGCGATTTCAATGCATTTTCAGTCTCCCTAAGTCGAAGATCATGTTCGCGAGTACGGAAAATTTTCTCATTTCCCAGCCGAAGGGTCGAGAGTAGGCCACATATATGGAAAGGCTCCATTTCCCGATCTCCATCTACCAGATGTACCGAAAGAAGTGTTTGACTCGATTGTGACAATTGAATCCTTGAATCTAAGAGTAGGCAAATGTCCATAATTGAGTTTTTTTTTACACCAAAACAATGAGGACCATTGTAAGTGTGATAGTGACACTTGTGGAGTGACCAATCAAAACGCAACATCCACCAACAAAGCCATTTCGAGATACAGTATTCAACAAAAACTATTGCTCCCAAATGGAATGTGACCAAGAAACAAAATGTGCAGTACATTATCCCCATATGCAGAGGTGGTTAATGGTGTATGTTAATGAAATCAGGAATTGTCTAGTCACGAGAAAAAAATTAATCAAAATTTAACATACTGCGTTTGATTGGGTATATGTGTCAGATGTTGCGTTTTGATCGAATATTATTATTGGCCGTATTATTAAACTGTGATAAATTCTTAGTGTCTTCTAGCAGCAGGAACCATGAAACCATATCCTTGACACTAATTATTATCTAAACACAATGCGAATCATGAGAACATTATTAGCTATTAGTCTTCAAATTTTATTACTTATACACCCCTCGGGGTTGGAGCGAGTTGACTAGAACAACCTACGTACTACTGTAGTACTGTGTGGGTTGGTTAGCTTACTCTATGGCAGGGGTTCCCAACCTTTTTGCACCCGCAACCCCCCAAATCACTTAAAATTTCTCCATGGCCCCCCTTGCAAAAGTAACATACATAAATCTTTAATGAAGCAGCCAAACAATACAAGAAATTTCCCCGCAATATTAATACAAAACACCAAATATGGTACAATGCCTCTCACGGCCCCCCTGGACCTGCTCCACGGCCCCCTTGGGGGGCCATGACTCCCAGGTTGGGAACCCCTGCTCTATGGGGTTGGTAAGATATCGGCAGCCATTTGTAACAGTTGCGCATCGCACTCTCCCATTGGCTGCTTGGCGCATGTTGCGTTTTGAAGTAGCCGGTATGGGTCACATTTTTATTTTTTATTTATTTTTATTTTGCGTACCCCTTGATGGCCCTATATGGGCCTTTCGGGGGAGTGGGTCACATATTGCGTTTTGAAGCAACACTCCATTTTCCAGCCCTTATAACACGGTAGATATTGCATTTAGAGATGTCACACTCTAACACGCACATAGACCCGAGCCTCAAGGACGTGCTACCACCTATAACTCGATTTTGAAAATTTTGGCGCTTGTTGCGTTTTGATTGGTCACTCCACACTTATTTCTAAGTTCTGATCACCTTTCGTCGTTGAATATAAAGCTTCCGCATAGAGTTTTGTGCTTAAAACAAGCCAAACTTCTCTAACTCGAATCTTCTATAACTTGGAAGTTTTGTTTTTTTTCCCGGTCCCATGGAGATTCGACTTATGGAAGTTTTACTGTATCTCACAAAGAAATATAACAGATATTCTTCAAAAGACAAATTAAAAATCTATGATAAATTTTATTATTTTGATTAAACTGATTTAAAGAGGCATACACTGAGGGGCTTTCATAAAGTTCATACCTTTGGGTTGAAGGAAGAGAGAAATGGTTCAAATTGCACACATGTATTATTAGTCCTTCTCTCTCTGCAGAGCCACACATTTTTCCCACCCATGCACGAACTGTTGGACACCATCATTGTACAAGTTGACACTTCATTCTTGAAAAAGTTTTCAACCTCTGCTGTTCATGGTGGGAGGGGCTTGTGTTTCTCCTGTTTCCTTGAAGAGTTATGCTGGCGGTAGCTTCGTCTACTGGCTGGGTCTCCAAAGCCAGGCAGGTCTTTGGGGTCATGGGAGAAACACAAGCACCCACCACCATGGGCAACAGACTTGAAAACTTTTGTCAAGAATAAAGTGTTGACTTGTACAATGGTGGTGCCAGACAGGTTGTGCGTAGTCGTACATTGCTGGTATAAACATGTGACTTTGCAGGGTTCATACATAAGAGGACTAATACACATGTACAATTTGAACCATTTCTCTCTTTCTTCAACCCAAAGGCACGAACTTTATGAACGACCATCATACACAGTAGTTGATTATAAACCTCTGAATGGCTAATTTTCAGGGTATCTGGAACCATAATCCTATCTGTGTTTTCCGACTATCCGAGCACACCCATGCATTCATTAGCAAGAATAATCGGCAGTAGGTACAGTGTAGAGAGAAGAGAAGAAGCTCGAGTGTAAGATAGCGAACCTGAGTCACTGTTCAGAGGCGGAAATTCAGAGAGGAAATTCAAATTTCAGTTCTAAACGTACTCTAAATGGGAAAAGCCAAAGTGTGCTATCTTCAAATCTTCATCAGGGTTGAACAAAATGAGGCTCCTTTACCCTTAGGTCAAAGGGTAAAGGAGCCTGATTTTGTTCAATTCCACCAAGCATGACAGGTAACTAAGCTCTTCATTATGGCATGATCAAAATATACAATTTTCAGCTATACAACTCATAATTAATGAGTTGATTTTTCTCAGAATGAGATGCGGCGAAGATAGCCTCTTTTGGCGGTCGCATCCTAAATTGTTGATGAGGTTCCTAATAACATTAGACAAAAGATTGCCTAATTAGATCTCGCACTGTGATATACATTAGAATTAGGATTATCCGTGCATGGCTAAAACAAATAAAAATCAGAAAAAAATGTCAATTTTTCTTGCAAACAAATATAACAGACTTTTCCCATAATACAAACTAAAAATGTACTGATTAAAAAAAAAATTTAAAGCAGACTACCGTATGTACAGTCATTCATTAAAAACCTGTGAATAGCTCATTTTATGGTATCTAGGAGCATTTTCCAATTATCCATGTTTTCCCATTATCCGGCGGCATCTGTGCAGCTATTAGCCCGGATAATCGAGAGTACAGTGTATCATAATTTTGACAACTAATTTTAGCACATTTTTTTCCCAACTAGAATTGGTCACAGAAAGCATCATGAGCACTGGAGAATTTTTGTAATTTGTTTGAAATGTTGGAAATGCTAAATTTTTAGTCGTATACTGCAATTACGGTTCACTAAAATTAACATCAACTGAGTTAACCCTATTTAGACGGGCGTATCATATGCTGATACGCTGGTGTTTTCCCACTATAGTATGTAGTGTGGTTTCTGTGTGGCCTTTTAAATATTCTCCCACATAAAAATAAATCGCGAATTTTGGACTACAAAATCTTGTGTAAGTAAACCAGATTAACTTGAATGACATGATTTTTTTTGCAGCNTTTTTACAGCCGCTAAAAAAAAACACTCCCCCCCCCCCCCCCATTATGACCTTGGCCAGCAAATCTTGGCATACATAGTTGCCCCCAAACCTCCTCAAGATATTCCACCCAAAAATTAGCGCTAAATATTATTAATAGGCTTTAAAAATAAATAAATAATGTTGGATGGTGCTCAATTAGGCTCAACCTGGCTCAAACCCACTGATAGCTGAACTACTGCAATCGTCCGAGGCTGCTGGCATTGATAGTGCGCCATGTTACCGTGCTTAATATGCTTACGGTGTGCTTAGCGATGTAGTGCGATAATGATAATATAAGTATATTATTAGCCTACTCTTGCTCACACAACAATGCCAACTTGCTGTGCATATGTCAGGAATAGTACCTGCAATATGTACTGCTGTTTTGAATGCTACATGCAGGGAAAATGTTTTTCCTGAATTGTACCATCATAATTTATGTTTGATAGCCCACCTGAAAACAATCATGTACATCGGTTGGTCAAAGTTATAGCAGAAGTGTATGCAAAAGTTTGTCTCCACAACATGGCTAAAAAGCAAGCATTGCTGTTACAGCCAAAAAGCTTAAGGAAGAACTTGTCAAAGTTGATTTTATTTCAGCACCAGTAATTTATGTTCATGAAGTGCATTTTCATTATGGAAAAGTTTGTAATATTTCCTTTGTTTCTTTTTGTATGACTACCATAAAATCTCTTACCTTTCATCACACAAGTGTTTCCGTTACTGTAGCTCTAACAAGTGTCAAATGAAATTCTGCAAACAGGAATTGCTCCGCTCTTTGTACATTCATCTATGGCAGTGCTTCCCAGTCTTTTTCGTTACTGACCCCAGAAAATCATATCGTAAAATTGCGCCCCCCCACTTTGAAATTTAACCCACCCTACCTCCACACGTCTACACTAGCATAATTCTCGCATCACCTGCCAGGCATGCACATTTTGATCCACCAACATGACAATAGTAATATTATTGTCGAATATCTGCATTGTTCTGTCACTTATCTTACGACAGGGGTTAACAAACTGTGGGGAGGGAGGGTAACAAATTATTTCCACGAAATTATTCTAGCTCTCTTGGAAATTATGACCATAAGGTAGTTACAGAACAATTCAGATACTGGTACTCGACACTAGTTTAAAATGCTTTTCATTTCACTGTTTACCTGTCTTTTCATGTTGGGGGATCAAAATGTGCACATGAGGAGGGTCGGGAATTTTATGAGACAATTATCTGGGGTTGCGAATGGAAGAAATATATTGGGAAGCACTGCCTTATATTTTTAAAGAACGATGAAGCCATTTTGTAAAAAGAATTAATTTGTTGCCATCCCGAGTGACCCCGAGTTTGAGGAACGCTGAGATGTCGAAACTGGAGTGGCTCAAGAAATATATCGCGGATGAAAAACATGCGAGAAATGAAGAAACTTAATACGTCTGAATTACCGGCTTTGAAAGCCTGGGCTACTTCTTAGCACAGCAACGTGGCCGCCGCGCAAAAGCGGGGGCTTCACTATCGATAAAGGGCGAAGGAGGGCCTTCAGCTATCCATACTACAGGGTGGGCGGAAAGTTTCGGACCCCCCAGGTTTTTTAACCCTACTTTTCATAGCGTCTTTTCATATCTTTTAAAAGTCCACAAGCAGTTCTAATGTACACTATCTTGTGAAGCATAATCTTGAGAACATCTGAGCACCTTCGCTCTCGCAATTCCATTAATAACTTCGCCTCTGTGACTCATCTAAACATCCTATCTGTTTTGCGTTTATTTTGCTTGTTGCCTTGGAGGACCCCTGGTCATATTCTGCGTCAGATAATGTTTTTATGACCCTTTTCCATGAGTTCCCCTTCATGCAAATGTTGTGAACTCACTCCTGACCTTATTTTTCGCATTGGTCCATAACCTGGTCCAATAAAAATTGGAAAAGGCATGCATGAAATGGCGGACCCGGATGCATTACTTTCGAATTGGTACCATCACATTTGTCTCCCATTTTTACTTTAAAATAATTTTTTGGTGGGAAAGGACAGTAAACAGTCCTACCTTGGTAAATTAATCAACATGACACATCCTTTTCGTTCACGTCCTTTCGCACCAAAAAATTATTTTAAAGTAAAAGTGGAGACAAATGTGATGGTACCAATGTGAGAATTCGAAAGCAATGCATCTGGGTCCGCCATTTAATGCATTCCTTTTCCAATTTTTATTGGAGGGTCATTCCATGTCAAATCATCACAGCGATAGGCCTTGACCCCTCAGATTTTGATGAAACTTGGTGTGTCTAGTGTCCTTACATAGTTATGAATGAAAAACAAAAGAAATAATTTTTTTGGCCTACCATTCAAGAGTTATTAAATATTCCAATTTTGACTAAAAATTGCTGCGTCTTGAAATACTCAAGTATTATTTTCTCAGGAACCAGATGAGATATAAACCTGGGGAATGTCTCATATTGAAGGTCTTTCTATGGGCTTTAATTTGATATGTAACACGGCAGAGGTTATCATATTTATTTAAAAATTTAAACTCAATTAAATCTTTAAATTTAAATATTTCAAAAAGTGATATTTTTAAAATTTCGAAAAAATTCCCAAAATTACTTTGTACTGTCCTCTTGCATCTCCCAAACTGTCATTTTGGGATCGCAATGGGATCAGGTGATACAGAGAGTACACGTTTCACACATGCCGGAAAATACCCATCATACCCAATCGAGGTTTTCACCAAAGTCACTTATATTGCCAGTAGCTTTAAAAATCATGATAGTGCTTAATAAACATTTCATTCTTAGTGTATATCAACTAAATAATTGACTTAAATGTATAAGAAAAAATTATTATTATTATTAACATTAGGTTTTTTTGGGGCAAGTTGATGAAACAATTTTTTCTTATACATTTAAGTCAATTATTTAGTTGATATACACTAAGAATGAAATGTTTATTAAGCACTATCATGATTTTTAAAGCTACTGGCAATATAAGTGACTTTTGTGAAAACCTCGATTGGGTATGATGGGTATTTTCCAGCATGTGTGAAACGTGTACTCTCTGTATCACCTGATCCCATTGCGATCCCAAAATGACACTTTGGGAGATGCAAGAGGACAGTACAAAGTAATTTTGGGAATTTTTTCAAAATTTTAAAAATATCATTTTTTGAAATACAGGGTGATTACAAATGAATAGTACTTGCCCAACTGCATGGTAATTCGCTCACCCTGAACATTTGCACCATAGATGAGCAGAAACCCACCAATGCGCGAAATTATTGAAGACA
>JYFJ02008999.1:0-10819 GCA_000934665.2 Catajapyx aquilonaris | reverse complement strand
AAGCGCGCCAGACGCAGGACCAATCGGAGCGAGGGAGGGCGGGGCCCAGGCCGCCTGTCTCTCTAGCCATGTACAGTTTGTTAATATGCTGCCGGGATATGCAACTGTTGTTTTTTTTCTTCTTCAGAAAGCCTCATCTCATTTGGCGAGTAAGAAGATGACACCCAGAGGGGAGAAGCCACTAAGATGTAATATTTGCAAGAAAACGTGTCGGAAGTCATCAGAATTGACAAGCCATATGATGACGCACACTGGGGAGAAGCCATTTAGTTGTGAAATTTGCAAGAGCAAGTTTAGATATGCATATAATTTGACAAGGCATAAGATGACGCACACAGGGGAGAAGCCATTTAGTTGTGAAATATGCAAAAATACGTTTAGGGACTCGTCACATTTGACAAGGCATAAGATGACGCACACTGGGGAGAAGCCATTTGGTTGTGAAATTTGCAAGAGAAAGTTTATGAATTCATACCATTTGACGGTGCATAAGAGGACACACACAGGGGAGAAGCCATTTAGTTGCCAAATTTGCCTGAAAATGTTCAAGCAGTCATCAAATTTGACTAATCATCACAGAATTCACACGGAGGAGATGCCATTTAGTTGTGAAATTTGCCAGAAAATGTTCAGGCAGTCATCAAATTTGACAAGGCATATGATGACACATACTGGGGAGAAGCCATTTAGTTGTCAAATTTGCAAGAGAAAGTTTATTCAGTCATCAGATTTGACTAAGCACCACAGAATTCACACGGGGGAGAAGCCATTTAGTTGCCAAATTTGCAAGAAAATGTTTAGTCAGTCGTCAAATTTGACTACACATCACAGAATTCACACGGAGGAGAAGCCATAATTGACAAATCTGAAAGACAGAGTTAAGTTTCACATGTCAATGGAAACGGCACAGAAAGACAGCATGCAGGAAAAATCCAATAATTTGTCAGATTATGTGCGATAAGAGAGGAAAGGGAAGGAGAAATCGCGTAGAGAAGAGGAAGTACTCCTCAAGCGATGAAGGAGCAGAGGACAACTATGATATTATGCAGCTTCCACCTCCTCCTACCTTTCCATCTACCTCTGCCCCTGTCCCTACTCCTCCCTCTGCCCCTGTCCCTACTCCTGCCTCTGCCACTTCTGTGTCTGGCCCTCCTGACCCTATCACCTCGTCTGTATCATCGTCACCCCATCACCCATCACACATCACCCAAATGGTCGCGCAATTGAAGCAGCAGCAAGAAGGTTGGTGACTATTGATATTGTAATGGCTAATTGGCTTATTAATGGGTGACATTATCAATTACTTTTTGACGTGGATACGTCTTTAAAATCGGATCAGGGGGCATGCAGGCAAACTCGAGCGAGAAAAGCGTTAGTCTATTATAACCGAGTCTGCTATAACCGACGACGCTTATTTTCTGTAACGCTTTTCTGTAGCGCTCGAATTTGCCTGCATGCCCCCTGATCCGATTTTAAAGACGTATCCACACCTGCATGCCCCCGCCATTATAGTCGAGTAAAGTGAAACATAATGTAGGTTGAGCCCACAAAAGCTGCGGCTTGTGTCCCCTCCACAACCTAATGTAATTTGTGCTTTCCACAGAGTTCCAGAAAGTCATGCTCAGGAACCAGATGGAGCAGACCATTGCTCAGCGGCAACTGCTGGCTGTGCAAAAATCAATCCAGGACACAGTAAACCTCATTCTACAGAACATGGTGTCCAGCACAGGTCCCAATAATGAAGATCGTAATGAAGACCGAAGTATTGCTCAAAAGTTTCCTCTTGGTAGTGAAGAGGAACTGAGGGAATTAGAAAACAAGATCGTGGATGACAGCGCCAGAAGCAGTGTCCTGTCATCACTGCGAAGATTGGGGGGGTCCAGCGTCAAGGAGGTGGTGAAGGCCCTCCTAAAATTTGTGTTGTCTGACAGTTTGGGAGCAACGTATAGCTGGGAGGGGAGAAGTGGAAAAAAATCCTTCTCTAATTTAGGATTGTGCTCGATGGTGTATGATGCAGTGCGGGGAAATCCCCACACAAAGGAAGCGACCAACAAAGAAGTTGAGTTGGAGGTTAAAAACTGGCTGCGTCATGCACCTGCCAGGGCAGGCGAAAAGAAAAATAAAGATACCGGTAACTTGTCAGGGCCGGTTTAAAATTAGTGTCAAATGATGAGGAATTTCAGTGTACGACTCATAACCAAGCTATGTTGTGAATATTTCACTCAGATTTCATATAATGTACTGTACCTATGCAGCGTATGTGTAAACTATTGTTCCCTCAATTCCTCTAGTTCTTCGTATATAATTATGTTAAGTTAGTCGTTAGAGGGATGTTCTCAAGCCAGGTACAGCAGAAAATCAACATGTGAATTTTATGTCAGGATACGGCAATATATTGGGTATGGATTCAGGGCTATAGTATATCAGGGGAAGTTCTTTGACACTTTAAAAAATGCCGATTACTTAGAAACTGTGGGTTCTAGAAAATATGGGATGACATATTTGAAACAGACGCAAAAAATGATAAAAATGGATGTGTTTGCAAGTGTCTAAACTCGAAGGCTCCCTTGATCCTAATAACTATAATACAGTAGGCCTATACAGGGTGCCCTGTATACGCGTATATGATGCATAATTATTTTAGTTGGAGTGTGAATACTTCTTGTGGAGTTTTGCAAGTAAGAGTTTAAATACAGTTCAAAATTTGTACACAATGAACTCCTGTTAAATACGCCGAAATAAATCAATTTAATTAATATGCTTTATGAGAAAATCTTCAGTATAGTTTGTGCTGTCAAAGCTAACCACATATGAACGCTTGATATATTGATTTTTAAAGTTCAGGATAATACGGTACGCGTAGTTAGCAAACTTTTTTTTTTTAATTGTACCCCGTTGGGAGTTGATTTCCATTAGGGGGGTGGAATTACCACCATTTGGGTGGAACTGGTGTACTGTGTGATAGTACTTAGTGTGTTCCAAGGGTAGGTAGGAGGGGATGTGCAAAGTGCGTGTGCACAGACGTTGTATTTGCCGTTTTGTGAACTCCCCCGGGTGGCTTATGTGCAAGGATCGCCACCCGAAACGAAGCCAGAGACGGTCTCACTCTGCACGAAAGAAGGTGGGACCCCGGGTGGGGATTGAACCCGGGACCTTAACTTCCGTGGGCGCACGCGTTACCACGGCGCCACTCCGTCTCCCTAGTTAGCAAACATTTTCAGCAAAGTCATCCTGACCGTTACATTAAAGATGGGCTGGACACTAAGCAAGTCATGGACAAATATTCAAAATATCTATTGTTCTGCAAATTAAATTAAATGCAAATATGCAATATTGCCATTTCTTCATTCGCATATACCCAAGGTTACCGTCAGTCAGTCGTCATTTTCCCTGTCTGCCCAAGGGAGTTGCAAAATGCAATTATGTACTCTAGTACATGGAGCCAAGGAGGCCCCGCTATTAGTAGTGCTATGGACCCCGCGGATCCTTAAAGTAGTAATGGATAATAAGACTTATATAATTAATGGATGGCTCATGTTTCCCCTGTTGTGACAGAAGCAAATGAACCAGAATTACTCAGAATTACAAGTATATTGCAGCCTGTAATATACTTGTAATTCCTAGTAAAGATTTTAAAATACGGCATTTTAAAATATGCATAAAATATGCATGTCATATTATTGAGCCATATATGTTACTTTTCTAGAAGAGCTAGATTTGTTTCAAGAAGATTGTTGCCGATAGAAAATTTCTGACTTCATATGTAACACCAGCGCCTCTGCGAATGCGTAAGAAATATCGCACCTAATATTGTTCACTTGAAAAAATATCACCGTTGACCAGTGTAAAATAATGTATCCATTCAGCTCTTGATCCATTATAATAATAATTACAGACCTTGCTCTGCTGTTCAGTAGCGTACCGTAAGTGCCTGCACAAGAGGTGTGTGACCCTGTGTGCACTCTGCATGTGCTACTATGTAAAACTGCCCCTGTAAACTTATAATTTGGAATAAATTCTTTTCATTAAACATCCTTTCAGTCTTGTGTAAATTATTACTACCCCAGGTAATAAATAAATAACATCTGCCAATGTCCAGAGAAGATTGGAATGAACATCCATGGGATATCAGTTGCAAACCTCCCACGGAAGTACCTTTTGGATGTCCATGGGAACTCCAGATCCGGGACATCAGCTAGTCCCATGGATATCCTATGGATGGAATTGGGACCTTCCTGGACCTTAACAATCCAGCCTGGATGTCTCTCAGACATCCGGGATCGTCCAGATCACGCCCCATGGATATCTAATGGATACTAAAATTTCTCGGTTTGGGGACGTCCACAAGATGCCGGAATCTGATGTCTGAGAGACATCCAAGCCTGGATGTCTCCCAGACATCAGATTCGGGCATCTTGTGGACGTCCCCAAACCGAGACATTTCAGTATCCATTAGATATCCATGGGGCGTAATCTGGATGATCCTGGGTGTCCCCTGGATATCGAGTCTGACCGGTCTGACTTGCAGGGGATGTCCTATTATGTCCTATATGGATCTTATATGGTCTCTCCTATATCTCCTATATGGTCTTATATGGATGTCCTATATGGATATCAATGTGCTGCCTGGGGTGGTCATAGGGTTTTCAAAAGGCGGGTGTAATGTTTAGCTGCCATGTTTATGATGCAATATATGGGAATTATTTATGTACATGGGGGGACAGGGGGAACCATTCAGTTGCAGTGATTTTCCCTGTTTATGTGGAGATCCTCATAGTGGTGCCAACATTAATGTTATTAATAAATTTACCATACATGGAAAATACAGTATATTTGGCCCTCACAGCATTTTGAAATCTGCCATTAAAGCATGTAGGACAAAATAAATATCTTCTGAAGACTTGTTTTTGTTTTTTTGTTTTTTTTTACCCCGTGATAGAGCTCGTCGCTCTCTTGGGGGGTGGGGGGGGGAGTTCCTAAGGGAGGGCGCCGTGCGATTGCCATTTCTGACATTCTTTAACACCAGGCATTTTCTCCTGGCCCCGAGCAGAGAAGGGAGAGCAATTATTCTGCTCCGGCATGTCGGGAGAAAAGCGGAATAAGACCCGGCCAAGCAGAGGTGACGGGGACGGGATTTGAACCCCGGCCTCCCGCTTGGCTGACCAGCGGCGTAACCGCTAGACCACCATGCCACCCCAACTTGTTTTTGTTTCAAGCGTGGCAATACTTCTGTTATTACCAGTTGTATAAATAAAGATTGTAAAAGTGATAAGTTTTTAAAAATATGTTGTTACAATAGAGGCCCTTCTTGTTAATAATAATTATATTTAGCAGCTTAGTGTCATGTTACCAATATAACCCAACTGTCTCTACTATAGTACCAGCAGATCTTATCAGGTGATTATGAGTGGAGATGAGAGAATGGAGAAGTGTGACAGAAATAGAAACTCACTGTCCAGGAGATTGCCACTTTGGAGATTTGATAACCAATGGTTGCAGATGTCAATGAATTGGGCAATCACCCTGAAGCTTGAACAATTTGGTGCAAGTGTCACACAGGACTTGTCAAGATTGGTGAAATATGAAGCAAACTGGGGCGATCCAGGATGGACTTGGCCTAATCAGAATAGGCCAGGGCGCAGTCAACATCCCAGTTGGCACCAGACTGCTGTCTTGACCAGACGTCAGAAATAAAATTCCCCCCATAAAGCGATTACGGCTTCTTTCCGCCGACACTATTATTTTTCGAGGACCTTTTTTTTTCAAGGGAATCTCAAAAAGGGACCAAAAAGTGAAAAACAATCCTGGATTCGTCCGAAGTAGAAAATTTTGTACTTTTCGCCAATATATTGTGATCAGAACAAAATGGGAATCCAAGATGGCTTACTTCGCAAGGATGTGAAAAGGTGTAATTAACTTATTACAGATATCGATCTCATTTTGCGATTATTCAAGGACAAATCGCAATTCAATTAAGCGATATATTTTCGGACGGATATCTTAGCTGTAAAGTGTTGAAGCTTACCGGCGACAATGGGAAACTATCAGAAAGGGAGTGGTGCTAAACTGGACGCGATGTAAGAAACATCAGTAAATAATCATGATATTATAACTTTCATAGTGTAATTATGCCACACAAGTTAGTGTTAGTTTCAGTTAGAGTTCGACCGGCCAATTTTTAAGTTTACCTGACCACTGTACAGAAGCTAACACTTATTCCAAAATTGCTTTAGGCTCAGCAAACGAGACACCTTGTGCCTAACCATCGGATTATTGTTCTTTTGTTACTAAAAATTGCATTAATGCCCACATAAATTAATAACGGTCAGTTACTTCGGGTGTGATGCATCATCACATTCTTTGCCTTGCCATATTATTACCGGGTATTATGTAGCTCCAAAGGTGGGCATGTACTCGAAATATGAGACACAAATTGCCAAACATGCCGCCGAACACAATGCAGATCTAGGTACATCTAACTGGCCCCTATGTTTCTACTTGTAGCTTTTTTTCTGTGTTTTCAGCCCTCGGACGGTGACGTGGACATTGTTTGGAACCAACGCCACTTTTTGTTGCTATAACATGGAAATATATCCCATTTGGGAACATTTTCGGTTAATCCCTTCTGTGAAAAGTAGCATTTAGTTTAAAAAATTTTGGGCAAATTGCAAGACCAGGAAAAGTAAATAAATAAGGCACCAATGTTGGGACCAAGATTGCATTCCATTGATGATTCACTTCCTGCTTGGGATTCCTCGACCTTGTGTAGGAATGTCATCTGACACGATTTGCCCCCAAAATTGATCGACTGCGCACATTTGGGTCACAGGAGAGGGAAGAGTGTAGGAAACGAAGGGGGTTTTTCCTGGTTTTCCCCAACCCGATATGGGCCAACCTCCAGACAGTCCAGAGGCGAGAGCGAGAGGCGTCAGGCGTGACTTGTGCATTTTTGGCTCCATTTGATTCAATCACAAGGACCAGGCATCTCTCTTGAGTGGTGTACTGGATAGAAGGAGACCAGTCAAGATGGACACGATGGCGTTGGGGACCTTTCCATGCCCGTACTGCGACCAGGTGTTTGATAGAAAGTGCACATTGCTGGGACACAGCATGACCCACTCCAAGTGGGACAGGGTCAAGAGGGAGCCGCAGGAAGATGAGGTTGACACTGGTCAGGTCGAGGTCACTATTCGATTCCCGGGATGGGAGCACAGCCAGCCTTTGGCAGCCTGGAGACAAGGACAGGTGAGGCTGATACCATCATGCATGTTGCCACGACTCCACACAAGTAGTAGGGGTAAATTACTCTAACTTTTAAAGTATTGTTTGTATTCTCTGATGTTTCAGTAACAATTATACTGATTGATGTAAGCCTGTGGGTTCTGGCGTTCGAAGGTTTTCATATCTTAAATTATAGACAACAATTAAATTAATCCACAATTAATAACAAGGAGAAATTTGCGAATGTATCGGGAGGGGTACAATGGACCGAAATAAGTTAATTTATTAGCATGTTATCGCTCATAAACATAGAGACGATTTTGCATTTGATTCAAGTGCAGGCGACACTTGAGTCAAATGCAAATTCGTCTCTATGTTTTTGAGCGATATAGCACGCATACAATATATCTGACTATTGTTTTGTCCGCGTGTTACGTGCAAGGGCTGATCCAGGGGGAAAAATTCTGGATCCGCCTCTGGTTACGTGTCTTAATTAATTAATGTATCGTAATTTATAAACTGTTTCCAACTATGCATTAAAACACGGGTAATGTCATAATTACCATCTTTATGCAGCATGTTCCAAGTTTAATACGGATTGTGATATTCCTGCATTTTCTTGTTTCTCTAAACATAAGCAAAAAAACGACTGATTTCCGTGGTCCCTTGAAGTCTGTTATATCCGGATGAGTTTACTGTAGCTACTTACTTTTATGCTTGTACCAGGAAAGTCGTAGTATCTTATTCCAACTCTTAATTTCAGTCACTTTTGGAACCGGAAAGAGAACAACGAAGAGAAGAATGCATGACTATTCATGGAGGTCAGTCCTTGTCAGCAACTGTCAAACCAGAGATTGACTTAGAAGAGCAGACCAGAGTGAAAAGATTTCTCAGGACCTACAGAAAGCCTAAAAATGTAGTTGTTGGGACTCCAAGTAACTCTCCAGTCAAAGCACAGGTGGGTGGTATCCTTGTCTGCTGATCATGCCTAGTTCCGGTTGTGAGTTCATACTCGCGATTTTCTTTGCCTTGAGCCATTTACGTAGCCTATATGAGGATACTAGCTGCGGCACCCGGCGTTGCCCGGGAAGAAACGAATGAAGGGAAAACACCTGCCAGTGGCCCCGTCAACTGTCTGTCTTTCAGTGTGTCCGCCCACAATGCCATCTCCTGCTACTCCAACACCTTCAACCTCTCCCGCCTGTATAACGGCAACCGTCATTTCCCTGCCATCTGTCGTCAACCCCCAAAACCTCCATCCTCTCCCGGCCGGGGGGTGGAACACAGATGGCAGGCAAATGACGGTTGGCAGGCGGACAGACAGACAGAAAGACAGACAGACTCACAAACGGCTTTATTTATATAGATATAGATATGAGATTGTCGGGATTATACTGTTAATCATATGCAACTGGTTTTTTTCCCCCCTCAGAAAGGCTCATCACATTTGGCGAGTCAGAAGATGATGCACACAGGGGAGAAGCCATTTAGTTGTGAAATAGGCAAAAATACGTTTAGTTCCTCGTCGCATTTGACAAGGCATAAGATGACGCACACTGGGGAGAAGCCATTTAGTTGTGAAATATGCAAAAATACATTTACTGACTCGTCAAAATTGACAAGACATATGATGACGCACACTGGGGAGAAGCCATTTAGTTGCCAAATTTGCAGTATAAAATGCAGGGATGCGTCAGATTTGACAAGGCACCACAGAATTCACACAGGGGAGAAGCCATTTAGTTGTGAAGTTTGCAAAAATACGTTTAGGGACTCGTCAAAATTGACAAGCCATATGATGACGCACACTGGGGAGAAGCCAATAAGTTGTAATATTTGCAAGAAAATGTTTAGGTACTCGTCATCATTGAAAAGGCACAAGATGACACACACAGGGGAGAAGCCATTTAGTTGTGAAATATGCGAAAATACATTTAGGGACTCGTCAAAATTGACAAGACATATGATGACGCACACAGGGGAGAAGCCATTTAGTTGTGAAATATGCAAGAAAAGGTTTAGAGATTCATCTTATTTGACAAATCATAAGAAGACACACACAAGAGAGAATCCATTTAGTTGTAATATTTGCCAGCAGAAATGCAGGGATGCGTCAGATTTGTCAAGGCACCACAGAAGTCACACCGGGGAGAAGCCATTTAGTTGTGAAATATGCAAATATACGTTTAGTTCCTCGTCGAATTTGACAAGGCATAAGGTGACACACACAGGGGAGAAGCCATTTAGTTGTGAAATGTGCAAGAAAAGGTTTAGCGATTCATCTCATTTGACAAATCATAAGAAGACACACACAGGGGAGAAGTCATTAAGTTGTCAAATTTGCCAGAAGAAATTCAGGGATGCGTCAGATTTGACAAGGCACCACAAAATTCACACAGGGGAGAAGCCATTTAGTTGTGAAATGTGCAAAAATACGTTTAGTTCCTCCTCGAATTTGACAAGGCATAAGATGACGCACAGGGGAGAAGCAATTGAGTTGCCAAATTTTCAAGAGAAAGTTTATAAAGTCATCTGATTTGACTAAGTACCACAGAATTCACACAGGGGAGAAGCCATAATTGACAAATCTGAAAAAGAGAGTTAAGTTTCTCATGTCAATGGAAACGGCACAGAAAGACAACATGCAGAAAAATCCAATAATTTGTCAGATTATGTGCGCTAGCTATATTAAGGGTGAAGGATATCATAAGTGCTAACATTTCACAATGGAATGCACCCAGGATTAGTCATTTTGGACTGAAACTATACCCCCTTCACTTTGAAATCACAGAAGAGAAGGCGTGGTCATAGAGTTGCAAAAGGCGGGTGTAATGTTTAGCTGCCATGTTTGCAAGACAAAGTTGTTCAGGCCTACTTATGCTATGTACCAATGTAGGCTATGATGCAGTATATGGGAATATGTACNNNNGGGGGGGGGGGAAGGGAACCATTCAGGTGCAGTGATTTTCTCTGTTTATGTGGAGATCCTCGTAGCGGTGCAAATATTGACATTAATGTTATTAATAAATTTACCATCCATGGAAAATACAGTATATGTGGCCCTCACAGCATTTTGAAATCTGCCATGAAAGCATGTAGGGCAAAATAAATATCTTCTGAAGACTTGTTTTTGTTTCAAGTGTGCCAATACTTCTGTTATCACCAGTTTGCATAAATAAAGATTGTGAAAATGATAAGTGTTTAAAAATAATTATGTTGTTACAATAGAGGCCCATATTGTTAATAATATATTTAAAAGCTTAGTGTCATATGTTACCAATGTAACCCAACCGTCTCTACTATAGTACTAGCAGATCTTATCAGGTGATTATGAGTGAGATGAGAGAATGGAAAAGTGTGACAGAAATAGAGACTCACTGTCCAGAACAATGCCCCTTTGGAGAGTTGATAACCAATGGTTGCTGATGTCAATGAATTGGGCAATCACCCTGAAGCTTGAACAATTTGGTGCAAGTGGCACAGGACTTGTCAAGATTGGTGAAATGTGAAGCAAACTGGGGCGATCCAGGATGGCCTTATCAGGATAGGTCAGGGCGTAGTCAACATCCCAGTTGGCACCAGACGTCAGAACTCACAC
>JYFJ02008996.1:0-10873 GCA_000934665.2 Catajapyx aquilonaris | reverse complement strand
GGGGGGGCCTTCCGATACTTTCGAACTAGGGCCCTGCGCGGCTAGTTCCGCCACTGCTCACTACTAGGTATTGTTATGGACATTGTCAACCCCTCTCTCAACCATGCCACATGTAGTAGTCAAGGGGTGGCAGTTTGGGAAGCTGCGAGGACATAAGTCCAACCCCCAGTGATACCTTAGGTATCGTCTGCGTGGCATTCGTCAAGAGAGGGCCAGTCCTCAAGAATAAGTCCTCTTTCACCATCTTGGAGATGATCCTTGCCTCTCTTGGTGACAGCGATGGGCATGCATTTTGCGTAAGAAAAGAACTATTCCTGGTTCTCAGCAGCATCATCGCTATTTTTTATCCGGTAAATCAGGCTCTTTTGGGAGAGTCTTCAGGATCTCCACTATCTCCTTGGGGGTCCTTTCGGTGTGGACAGCTAAGATAGTAGTGGCTCTGTTGTCCTTTTCCAGAAAAGATATGGTTTGGGGTTAAAAAAAATTGCAATATAAATGAATATTTTTCACCATCGTGTTCAGAAAAATGTGTAGAACAACATATCCTAAATTAAACGAAATTGGAGTTCAGGAATCCGCCACCATTTTACGATTTATCTCGTAAATGGCTGCATTAATATGAGTTTACAATGTATACAAAATGAAAGATTGGACGTACCTACACATATTCGATTCACATCATTCTTTGCAGACTGAATCAATACAAAGTTATCGCCGATTATATTGACACCACATAACCACTATACGATTTCCACTTGCATATGTACCAAACTGTTTTTACTCGGGGAGACGGAGTGGAAAGAAGACATATTTTAAGTAGGCTAAATTTTGTGCCCAACTGCCACAAGTACTGGTAACAGCAGATGACACGGGTTAATAGATTGTGATGAGATGTTTTCCCTATTTTATCAATTTACGGTACATATTATAGTCCAAATACTATATCATTATGTTTTAAGGCACTGTACCAGTACTGCAATAGTTTGATGTTCCAAAATGCAGCATTATTGCCATTGTTAATGTGACTTGCTTGGTAATGATTACAATGGTGACGTCATATGAAACTTGAGAAAGTCAACGATGTTCAGGGAAGGTTTTTAAATACAGAGCACAGCAATTACACAGTTTTCGAGCCATTCAAACCACTAATGTCAAGATGATTCTTGCAGGTGTACGCTGGTATGGGAAGGACTTCAAGGCTATTGCAGAGGTGATAGGCACCAAGACGGAAGACCACCTCCAGTACTTTTTCTTGAACTACAGGCGCAGATTCAAACTGGATGCTGTGCTTAAGGAGTATGAAGTT
Organism: Catajapyx aquilonaris; assembly: GCA_000934665.2. Lineage (NCBI taxonomy): Eukaryota > Metazoa > Arthropoda > Diplura > Dicellurata > Japygidae > Catajapyx > Catajapyx aquilonaris. Next base: position 9,567 of record JYFJ02008996.1, on the reverse strand, counting down.
GAAAATGTGCTTAGAGCACATGAAGATGAGAAGGACAGGCAAAGGGGGAGTACAAACCAGACATTAAGGTTGAGTCAAAGGACGGGAAGGTATATGCTGTAAATTAATATTTAACTGTCAGATTGTTATTGCCACTCTATTATTTAGATTTTTGCTTTTATCTTGTGAGTGTCGTATAGATGTCATGGGGTAAAATAAAAAAATAAAATAAAATACAAAATTATTGTAGGGTTCTCAATGAAAATTGACATGTACTTACCTTGTATAATGCCAAACAAGGTCTGCCTAAAGCATATGCTGAAAATGGTTCCCTCCAGCATCCAAGAATTTTTGAATTCGAGTCTGCATATTGTCATGTTCCGTACTTCGTAGGTACAACTATATAGGCGGGCTAGCTCAAGTGTTCCGGTACTGGGTTCAGTAAGTGACACTCCTGACTGGACATCTATTGGGGCCAACAACACATCTATTGCTCTGAGGTTACAGCCAAGCAGAGAGGTCTGTGAGCGAGGTCACCCCTTCTATATACAGAAATACTGCCATTCAGCGGTGCACATGGGCAGGGACAAATTACAACAGCAACAACAACACATTTCCCTATAAGGGGTAGTCAGCGATGAAAGGAGATGCAAGTTAACCCCACATATGAGGGGGTGAAAATCAAAAACCGACAGCTCCGTCATAAACGTAACGGAGAAAAACGAGAAAAACCTACAGTTTCGCCGTATGTCAACGTAGACACCTGAATGTAGCGGCTATAGATTCCTTTACTAGCAACTCAACCATTGGTAAGTTATTATGAAATCATCCGCCATTACCCAAGGAGCTGTGGACCGTCCATTCCGCCACTGGCCGGTTTTTGATTTGCAACAGGCTGGAGTTGGCGCTTTTTGATGCAAAATTGAGTGAGGGAAACATGAAACACAGGTTTATCCGGCGTGTAAATGTTTAAGTTTATTCCACGCTTACATACCAACGTTCCATTACATTACGCAAGGTGTTCTGTTAAATGCGCATCTCATTCGCACCGTCGTTATCCGTACGAGCTTCGCAGTATGTACTGTCTCCCATGTCAGCTTTAGTTTCGTGGGAGCGGGCGGTTTTTGATCTGTGATTTTCTGCGAGTGGGGATGGAGCTGGCGGTTTTTGTGCGCTTTTCACCCCTGAATTTGACGGCTTTGTTGTAGGGTTTTAAATACCATATTCAGGTATTATGTACTCCATGGCATGAGGAATGCATTTCCGGCGCTAACTCATTTTTTTTGGTTTTTGGAGCTGTCGGTTTTTGATTTTCACCCCCTCATATGAAGTACTTTTTTTATTTATTTTTATTTCTTATTTTATTTACCCCGTGATACAACTTTATGCTGTTATAGGGGGGTGGCCGACCACCATACAGTTTTCTAATTGTTTTTACTTCAATCACCGGTGCAAGGATTACTAGCAAATAGGGTAAGGGTTGGGGATTTGGGGAGGGGACACATGTGACATGTGCAGGTGCATTGTCCGGCGGTGGTCCAGGTGCAGTCCCCCAGGAGGTCAGGTTGCCAAGACGCCTCCTTAGGCGCGGGTCACGACCCATTGACGCAAGAGAAAGGTTTGTTCCCGGGTGGGGATTTGAACCCGGGACCTTTCGCATAGCAACCCGGGACGTTACCATCTCGGCCACCGTGCCTCCCCCCATATGAACTAAATTAAAACTTGTCAAAATAAAACTATACACTACCCTTCCCACCTGCCACCCCTGCCCATCTCAGACAACGGACAGGGCATTCCATTGTTACGCCTGGAATTGTCTGCGAGTGGCTGACCAGTGCTCCAGATATTTTTCTCTTTGGTCATAAGATTAATAACATCGTCAAAGATATGGCTTAAAAGCTTTGATGTGAGTGAAGGTCACTGCACCCGACGTGACTGATAGCAATAAATAAGTATTGTTTTTGAAACTGCACATATACAAGAAGACAAGTAACTGATCCACACATTTAGGTGGCTTTTACTGTACGTATGGGCAAGGTAGACAGTGGTTTGACCCGAATTTCCTAATGTCCAGCAGCAGTTGTCGCCCTATCCATTGCAAAACTCTTTTAAAATCTCGACCATTTCAAGGCACGAATCCAAAATGTTTAAAAATATAGGCTACTGTACTAGAGGGAAAACCGGAAAGCAATGTGGCTTAGTTGCACTTACAAGTTATGTTGTCGATGGTAAGGGAAGCAAAAATTTGGAGACAACTTGATATGCAATGATATGGGAGCAACCCATTACAACTTCATTGTAACTCAATGCCATCACCAAAACAATAATTCCTCTTGATAAGGAAACTAAAAATTCAAGGAAACTACAGTGGTTTATTTCCATCGGAGACACATTTATTACCCTTTCTGGTCAAGCATGACATCGAACGCTCTAATGACTTGACGGGGACATCTGAAAATTCAGATTTCGGGACTTCTTCTTTCTCTGGTCATCTTCGTCGGAATGTGGTCACTGAGGTGTAAGTCTCCGCTGCCTTCTCATCAATTTTCTCCTTTCCTCACCATCTATTAGATTAGGAGAATGGAGAGCTGGTTCGGGTCCTCTTCCGTCCATCTCCTCCGGGTCAACTGAATCGGCTTGTTGGGGGATGTTACCAACCCCCTGCTGTCACAAGACATTAAACCTGTTTCACTTTCCTGTCCTGATAAGTCGTGTTAGTCACTGCAACCATTGGGACACAATTTCAAGACAATCTTGTCCAGTATTGCATCATTGTAGATGCCAAACCTTCGCGCAGGGCACCTATAGTTCATACTTTTCCGGATTGACGACAAATTGTCGCGACAAAAAATAAAGTTCCCTACGCAATGCATCTACCGTACACATGGTGCAAGAAGGGTGTTGTTAACAATGCACACATAACAACTGTACTAAAAATTGTGTGGAGTAGTTCTTTCTCCTACCATCAGAGCTACCATTGCTACCGTATAGTAAAATCTACATAATGTGGACCTGAGATAAATAGTAATGCGGAAATTTTAAGTTCCTGTTTTTCCACCCTTCCAGCATAAAACTGGAAAATATTACTGTCAAGCTTATAGAGCTGAATTCAATAGGGCGAATATTCATCAGCACTTGTAATATACCTTACGGGCAGCTAGTGTAGTTACCGGTATATATCTGATAATAATGTATTGCCATACATTGAAAGAAACTACAGTATTGAAAATATTAATTATAAAGTAACAAAGGTGTAGAAATGAGTGTCATTTAACCGCCTACCAAGATCGATACTTATTTTGTCACAATATTACGACATAGGCTATTTTCAGGCTATTTTGGAATTGTTATTGAAGTTATACTGTAATAATATGTGAACGTAATTCAAGTATGAGGAAGCATAATATAATATATTTTTTAGGTAACAATATTACTGTAACAAAAGCAAACGTTTCACAGTATGCAAATGAAGGTAAGCAAAGTAATTTTGCCATGGGATATACCAGCATTCTATGTATAACACTGTGTAACAAAATAATTTATTTTTTTTGAGTCGATTTTTTTGTTTTCTTATGTGATTGTAGGCGCTGATTCTGAATATGAAATTGCTTTTGCTCTATCGTCGACCATTTGCTTAGAAATGACGACACTATGTTTTGTATTTATTCTACATAACAATATTTATTATGGCAATTTTTAAATTTTTTTCGCCTTAACAAGTTTAGACGTTTTCCATGCTGTATAGTCAATATTGAATTGAAATGATATGAGAACACTCCCTTAAAAACTCATTTCTCTCAAAAATGTATTTTGAGCTACTGCAGTCTCCTATCATGGCTGCATCCCATCACCTTCCCTGCCGGTACCTCTTCTACATGTCCATAATGTCTTTGTGAAAGGGCTCACCATGTTCTTCACTCACAGCACCCAATTTGTCCGGATAATAAAATCCAAATGGGAGTGCAAGTAGTGAACCTTAAGAGACATTAGGAACCCCATGTTCTTGTATATACACATGTAGCATATTTTCTATGAGGTCCTAAAGAGTTGTCACTCTTTCTGTTTCCAAGGAAGCCATCCACATCAGTGATCATGGCGATCATGTATTCCAAGCCCTTTTTCCAATATGAGTCATTTTATCCTCCAGTTCCTTTGACTCCAGCATCTGCTTCACTTGTGGGCCAGTGAAAATGCCAGCTTTTACTTTGGCTGCAGATAGCTTTGGGAATATTGACTCTATGCACTGTAAGGGACCTTCTTCATCCAAAGCTCTTACAAATTGCTTTACTAACCCCAACTTAATATGAAACAGTGGAAGCAACCCAGTTTCTCTTGGCACGAGAGCATTGTGAATTGGGGTGGGTGGAGGGATTGAGAGGGGAAACCCGTAGTGAGTGACACATCTTTGTTAAAAGTGGAGCCTTTTTGACATATTTGCCCCCTTCCAATCATTTCAGTAACAGTATTGCAATATACTATAGTCTACACCATAAAGGATAAGGACTTAAGGAGTCAAAACTGTGAAAATACAAAACATGACCCATCTTCCAAACTTTAGATGAGCAAAGGTGGTTGCAGGTTTAAACACAGCACACCAAAATCATTATAATTCCGTCATGGCCGTTTTCTCGAACAGGTGTTCAAATGTAAACCGGGTTCAAAGCCAGTTTAATCCCTGATTTGATTGTTGTTAGGCTGTTGTCAAGGGTTTAAACCGGCTTTTAACCGGGTTTACATTTGAACCACTGTTCGAGAAAACGGCCCTCAGAAAATTAACTCAAACATTTTCTTGTTACCCAGTGTAATTATTATACACGAGGGATGCTGGTGCATCCAAAGGACTTTATGACAATTTTTTAACTAGGTACAGCCGCAGAATTAGTCATCAAATAGGATTCGTCATTTTAAACATACTGTATTATGTAGATTCTATAATGGAGATTTCTTACGTTCGATATGTAGACTGTTTCTCTACTTAAAAGTCTTATAGAACAGCCCTGTCCGTCCGTCCGTGGACATGTGCTAGGGGCTAAACCTCAAGAGATAGCGACAAAAGGTTTTCGGTTCGGATTCAGCCTGACCAAAATAGATTTCATGGTCAACATCCGGTTTTTTGGGTCCACTCTATCCACCAAGGTCAAGTCTAGGACCGGTATATTTGGTTTCCTTGGAAGCTGGAAATGGATGAGACGGACAACATTCCATGTCGTTTGTTGTCAAATTCGAATTTCTTTGGGATGGAGAAAAATGTATCTCCGAATCACGCTCGCGCGATTTGTCAATCTTGTTTACATGTGAAACAACTCAGTTAATTTCACATGGTCTTAGAATATACTGCTGAATGATATTTAAGCGCATTCTGCATCAAAGCAGACATGTACACATCTTATTGAAATGACATAAACCTAGTTAATATTACTTTGGAAATTCATATTGTGCTTCCAGTAGAAAACCGATTAGCTTAACAGTTACTTAACAGTTACAGTACTAACTACAATTTGCAATATTACATTGTCAAAAACAAACCAGGACTTACCTCTCGCAAACCTTGATTCATGGCCTGATTGTAGCTATTTCCATAATGGTGCAGAGCCTTGCTGACCTGCTTCATGTACGAGGTCTGTATGCCAGGTGGGTCATACCGCCGGCGCATGTATTGGTAGAAAACGCCTTGGAAAGGAACTGAGAGGCCTGTCATCCAACTGAAATATGATAAATGCCACAAAAATAATGTTTATTTGACATAGTATGTAACTTATAAGAGTAAAACAATACCAGAAGACGCTGAAAAAGTTTTGTACAGGCTTTTCTCCCTGAAACTGAATAACCATGAAAATGAAGCTGAATTGTGAGTGCACAGCTTTTTCTAGCAAATTTTTAAAATAACTTAGTAATTAATTAGGATTAACTTATGCAAGGAAAATTAATGCACACGCGTCAAGAACAAAGATTTTGTGGTATCAAGAGAAATGCCCAATTAATTTCAAAAAGGCAATAGCTACTATAGTATTTTCTTCTCAAAACCTGCATAAAATCAAAACCTGCACTGGTTAGAAGACTTCATGAAATACTCACATATGTAAAAACTGTATCACCGGTTCTGGGTTGTTGAAATCACAGTTATCCAAGAATTTTGTAAGGACTGGTATCCACTCATTCCGCATTAATTGCACATATGGGTTGCGGTCTGGGTCTGCCAATTCCTAAACACAATGTCAATAAAATGTCCCGACATTAATTTTTTGTTGCTGGCAGTAGATCAAAAGACAGTGCCCAGTGATCAATGGTATTCAAAGTATTCTCTTACCTCTCTTGAATATCTTAAGTTCAGTGTCTCCTCACACTCAAGCAATGTTTTGAGGAGATCATGGGGATGTTCCAGTGGATCCCATTCTCTCAGTAGCTGCCTTACAAGGTGCCCCAGCACTGCTTGCGCTATCTCCTCAAAGTGCAGGGCCTTGTATTTGTCAGTATGAACATAATATGTCCGTTTGAAAATTTCGGTGACATCTCCCAGAGTCACCCTATTTTCTGTGCCATAGGTTGTTCTGACCATGTCTAAAAACTCATGAAAGCCTCTCTTCTGAAATGGACAGGATAACATTATTTCTATTGCATTTTCCATGTAACCATTGGGTCGGATTTCTATACGTCTATATAAATATGTAAAAAGCCTTCTAATATTTTTGGATTCAGTCAGATGCACATGCAATTGGAGTGATAATTTGCAATTGGGGACAGATTGAAAGCAATTTGAATTGAGTGTTTTGATGATAATAATAATAATAATCAACTGTTGATGCCCCAAGCTTAACATCCTAATTCACACACACTTCCCAAGCGTAAGCTGCATCTGACTACAAACAAATATACAGTGTGTCCTTTGCCCAAGTTGGCGATCTGCAGAGGCAAGGCGGAGGGCGAAGTTGATGGATTTGGCACTCCTGGTCCAATTCAGATTGGAAACAAAGTTGGATTTTTCTCTACCTTCTCGCATGCAGCCTACTTCGTTTACGTCACTATATGGGGGATACTAATCCATAAATTTCTCCCTCGGAGCTTAAATGGGCAGAGTAACAGATGTATGTTTCAGTTCGCGATTTTTTGCCTATTTTTCGCAGATTTTTATAACGGTAACTTTCAGTAATTATTGTGACACGCACATACTCGATTAGCTGTTAATATTGCGTCAACTGATGGATATAATCCATCCAAATTCTGCATTGCAAAGATCTTCCGATTGAGCATAACCAATATTTTTTCAGAAGACGTAGAGGTGATGGAACTCATTCCTACCAGGCTAGATCCCCTTTCCGACGTTGAACAACGTAATATCAGTAGTTACTGCACTAATTGTGACACATTTTAAACGTACCGTAACTATTGTATATTCCAAAGTAACTGCTTAGAAATCAGCAGCTTAAGACAAACAATCAATAACTGCAATACAGTGACAAGGTAAATAAATGCTTAATAGATGAATCATTGTACAGTACCAGTTCATGAAAATATGCCACATCTTTTCCTTTGGGATGGTCACTCGTCCATAACTTGTCCAATTCACTAAGTAAAGAAATTAATTATGTGAATTTCGTAGATTCTCTGAGTTTTCGTTACGAAGCAAAATGTATAATTTATTATACAAAAAGATGTTAGCAACACATACATCTTAGCAACAGAATGGAGTGGAATGTGTCTTTCCTCCAGTGCCATTCGGTCACAGTGGTTGCCACTCCTTCCTTTCATTAATGCTTCATTAGTAAATATAGTGGATCTGCAAATATAATAAATAATAATGGCTGACGTCTAACTTGTAAGTGTCAGCACAATCAGCCCACATATTTTTCAGAATGCTTACCGGTCATTATGTGTCCTTATAATTGGGGTCAGTGAATCTGGGCCATATTGCCAAATATTCTTTTCCTTTTCCTCGCCTGAACATGTACTGGTTCCTGGGCCAAAATTCTCCCAACCTAAAGATGCGTTGTTACTACAGTCAGCATATTAAAAGGTCTACTAGCAGAGAGGTCACAAGTGGGTGGGAAAGAAGTGATAAAACTTCTTTATAAAACTATTAGCCTGAATCAATAGTTATTCACTTTTCAAAAGTACTCCACAGATTATACTCCCCCTCTTTTTTTCTCCCTCATTCAATAAATTTATGTAGCTGGGTGGTTCCATTTCAGATCAGGAAGTGAGTGTCGAAAGGTGTCAACTGTCAAGTTAGTCGTAGTCGTCGATTTTTTGAAGAAAACAAATATATGAAACCCACATCCAATGAAACTTTTATGGAGCAATCAGTTTTACGAGATTAAATATAATGTGGCACTGTTATCCCTACCTTCTCTAATGGTGACATGACCTGCCTGGTCTGGAGTAAAAGGTCGTGACGCCATGTTCTGCTATCCGCTGGTTGCCTCCACAATATTCCTCTATGACCTTCGAAGAGAGACACTCAGTTTAATTTGTAAAATATATTACTCGTACATGTTGCATCCCGATTCCAGTAAAGACAGCGCACAGTAACTGTCAAAATTAATTTATTAGCCAGTAAATTAATCTTCCGTGAAAATACCAATAATTTTGCATTTCCCTAATTTAATAACGTCTTTTGTGTCCTAGGCACAGTCTTAACAACCCGTCCTTCCCTCCTCCTTCACAGAGGACAAATCCGCGCAAATCCGCACCTCCTGTTATTTCAACCAGCAATCCACGCACGGTTTATCCGGGTACTCATGACCCCCGACGTACCCTGCCAAGTAATGGGAAGGGCAGTCGCCTACCTGGCCCTTGGGCGGCCCCTGGGTGCGAAACACTGTCTCCCTTCACTACGCCCTCCGCACCAGAACAAAATCGGGTGGACGACAGAGGTGCCAGGTGAACCCAAGACAAAGAGTAGGCGAGTGCAATTCTTTATTGTTCAAAGATTTATAATAATTTGCTTATCATATTACGAGTAAAATTTTGAATTCCCCTAATTTAATAACGTCTTTTGTGTCCTAGGCACAGTCTTAACAACCCGTCCTTCCCTCCCCCTTCACAGAGGACAAATCCGCACCTCCTGTTATTTCAACCAGCAATCCACGCACGGTTTATCCGGGTACTCATGACCCACGACGTACCCTGCCAAGTAATGGGAAGGACAGTCGCCTACCTGGCCCTTGGGCGGCCCCTGGGTGCGAAACACTGACTCCCTTCACTACTCCCTCCGCACCAGAACAAAATCGGGAGGACGACAGAGGTGCCAGGTGAACCCAAAACAAAGAGTAGGCGAGTGCAATTCTTTATTGTTCAAAGATTTATAATAATTTGCTTATCATATTACGAGTAAAATTTTTGCGGAGATAATGCCCTGATGATAGGTGCCGAATAAGTGATGAAAACCGAAGTAGCGAAAACCACGTGGAGCTGATGACGTGGCGCTGACACTAAGGTGCCTAGATAGAAAGGTGGCGTCAACTTCGCTTTTGACGCCATCTTGGGTCGAAATAGGCTGCCCGCCACTATGGACCCTTTATGCACAACTGCTTTTACTTCGGCCTCGGGTGCCGCCTGGGTGCCGCCCAACCCATCTGGTAGCTGTTAGAC
>JYFJ02008993.1:0-10876 GCA_000934665.2 Catajapyx aquilonaris | reverse complement strand
TCTTTAACAGTCTCCTTAACATTACACCTCTCCAAAATCTCCTCATTCCTAATCCTATCGAACTTGGTAACCCCACAAACAGCCCGGAGATAACGCATCTATGTAGCCAACACCCTGCTCTTATGCCTATCTGACCAAACCCACGCTTCACTACCATACATAAGTGAAGGAACAATAACGTGAGAATAGACAGACAACCTACAGGCAGAAGATAAGTCCTTATTTCTAGAAAACTTACTTGTGGCACCTATTACTTATCTTCACCACTAATAATTGCAGAGCTCAAAAAATGGACAGGAAAATGACATATTTAATGAAAAAATTATTGATAGGTAAGACTGAATAGTAATATAGGGTGGAATTTTCGTCCCACTGCCAATTACCGCTAAGTTAGCAGTAACTAGCCTTGGAACGAAAATTCAACCCATAGTCTTTACCTTCACACATTACCCAAAGATCAATATATTATTCAGCAAAAATTAATTGAAAATGTAAGATTACTCGACACAGTATTTTAATTATTATAAACAACTTTCATCTTCATCCTGACAAAATCACTCACCCTTGTGGAAAATTGGTCCAGTGTTTGAAGCTCCCCAACACCCACAATTAAGTCCCACATGTCTTGTGTGACACCAGTCACATGATGGGCACAAGTAACGGCACTTGAGTGTGGTGAGACCAAGTATGGGAGGTTGAACGGCTTCCAATTTTCAGACAGCAGATCAATCACAACCATTTCCTCTTCAACAAGCACTACCAATGCTGTTGGCTCATCAAATTCTGGAAAATTCATGCTCATAATGAAATGTCAACGTGGTAACAAGTTATTTTCCCTTTACCTGTGTTACCATCCGAACCAGACACAGTAAGAAAATCCACCACCTTCGAGGTGAAGTCAAATGCTACATGTTTTTCTCCTTGTATGACAGTCACAGTGTTCCGGTCTCCGTAGGTTGCCCTGGGCATCCCACCACTGAACAGAGTGTAATCCTCTCTGCAAAAACATAATTAACCACCTTCCTTAATGTGAACACATTGCATTCAGCCTCTCAATTCATCTGCCATCCAAAACCTTTATTGTAATAGCACCCACTACCACAACGCCACATGATAACTTTAGGATAACAAGAGGTGCCTGTGGCCATGGAGTAGTATTTTCCTTGTACCTTACATCAAAAGCATGACATGACAACGCTGTATCATCAGTCTCTCATTTCCATTAGTAGAGTTTGGGTTGTGGTAATGGACATGCCATTACTATAGAGTGAAAGCTGTCTTAAATAGCTGTATGAACTATAACATGCACTTACGTTTTGTCTGCTCTCCACAAGATTTTGTTAATAGCCTTGCATGGAAATGGACCATACGGGGTTGTGGGCTCCATGCCAAGCTTGTTTGATTGTACTGTAGACCATACCACATAACCACCATCATTGTGGGCTGACACAAATTTCGTGCCTGAGCTATGCCAACAAACGCTCTCCAACTGCTGATTAGTAATGAATGTCTGCTCAGCATTGAGGGTCTTCCGGTCCCATATGACCAGTAGCCCTCTGTTGTATCCAATGAGGATCTTGTTTGGGTTGGTGGGATGTTCCTTAATTGCTTCAACAGCACCTGGGTTTACTTTGTAACTCTCTGGAACGCTGAAATATCAATAGTAATTAGCTTCTTCATATGTTAATTATGTTGTATTACAGTACTGAGATAAAAAGAAAACAAACTTTCAGCAAACAAATCAAAAATTTGATGCTCATTTACAAATTGGCATCACTATTAACTAAGCATAGATTGTAAAAGGTCAAATATTGTGCATCCGGAGAAACAAGGTATACACTGGTCTTACTTCTGCATCACTACATCCTGATAGATAATAGTATCTGTCATGTCAAAAGATTTGATCTCGAGGAGGTAAGTATTGCCCCCTTCTGTTCCAATGAGCAGGTGTTCAGCAGATGACTCAAGGCAGCATGTAGAAATTTTCTTCAGCCTGCAAAAAAAATCAAACTTTCAGAGTGGCTTACACAATGTAAATCTCAGCTTCACTAACTTATGGGCTTCGGTAATACACAAGAGGATAAGGCACTTATAGAGCATTTATACAAGACAATACAGTTGTCTGACCTGCCTGCATAACAAGCATTGCTTCATGAAACAAAAACAGAGCCAGTCAACACATGTGCAAGGAAGACTTCTGCTATGGTGGCTTATTCACAAATTGGTGCTTGCAAGACCATTATTTCATTGGAAGCTAAACATGTTGCTGCCTACTTTGTCATAAGAGAGAGGTCTCCTCTCACGTCCATAGGAAAAACCGTCTAACTACACCTTGGCCCGAAATGTAACTACCAACAGCAAAGGATTACCATGCCCAAATCTATCATAAAAACCGACAGCCAACCGTGTATCTGCACCAGAAAGCGAGTTACAGGCATACTGTAACCGTCTAACTGGCCCATTGTGCTGAGTTTTCCCAGGAGAAAACTGTCTATCTGTTGGCAGCCAATCCGTGGCCACGAATCAAGTCACGTGCAAGATGGCGACTGCACAGAAAAGGGAGCCTGATACACCCCTTCACTTCTTCTCGTCACTCAGGTATTACTCGGTCAATTTTGTTCTCCTTTGATTAACAGGTCATGCATGGACCATATAATAACTGCTTGGCATAAGCATAATGCCAAAACTATCTTGAGAGGTCATTGCAAATACATTGCAACTTCTTCCCATGGGCAGATGCAAAACAAGGCCTAACGAAATAATGGATGGTGTACAGTCTAACGAGCACAATGAAGCTGTCAAGGACCTCACTAACGGTTCACCTGAAAGTGACTGGTCGCCACCTGACGATTAGGCGACCTCAGACAAGAGCCTAATCTAAGGGGTCTCAGATCAAAAGCGGCTAAGTCCATTTTTGGGGGGGGTGTAACACTAATACGTCCAGCAATAATGTATTTTAATGTCATTGATGGGGATTAATTGCACATTTGCGTATGTAGCTGAGCCGCGGCAACATATGGACGCAAAAAGTTTCACGCTTGTACCAGTGCAAGTTAAGTAATAATCAGTTTTTGCTCATTTTATGACCAGTTTTTTAAAATTTTTACTTAGCCGCTTTTGATCTGAGACCCTTCATACTTATCTATCCATAAGCTTTGAGTAAATAAAGTTCACAGCCAATTGTTTCATGAATTTTTGTTGCCATTTTAAAGATGTTGCACTCCTAGTGTAAGTGCAGATACACAGTTTTAGTCATAGTATATTTACAGATTGCGGAGTAAAAACCATCTATCTCCATGACCTCCCGATATGACATGTAGTAGACTAATTTATTATGAACCATAAAATTCTCCATAAAAAGTTCCATATATTGGTATAATAATGTTTCATTCCGAGCAAAAGGGCAAGCGCTACATTGAGAATATTTGCAAATGCATTTTTCTCAAAAGTCGCTTTTGTCACTTAGATGGTTTTTCCTATGCACGCGAATACTCACTTTCCTTCCAGGGAATGAGACTTGACCTCTTCCATGAATGGTTTCCCATCCTTTTGGTTGATCTCCCACAAATGCAGGGAGTTATCATCACACAGGGAAATAAGGCGGCCCTGAAATGTAATCCAACAGGATTAACTTTAACTTCTATTCATTGCTAATTCATTTAGCTTTCAATTTGTAGCCTATGTAGTTTTCCTCAGGGTCCTCCTGCTGTCTCCAACTCTAAAAATCCTTCAGTAATAAGGTGAATATTCGAAGAAAAGAAATACAGTATGGATTTCCTACAAGATCATAATAGACCTATATATACATATCCCGACATATCCATTTTCATTATCATGTTCCTTTAAAGATTCTGGAAATGACCACTGCCCCCAAAATCAAGTCACATAACACCAAAAGGACTGGTTCCTTACAATATACAATAACTGACATCCTTCCACAGTTCACATGATGACACATTATCAGCAATGTACAAAAATGATGTTCACTGTAACCCAAGGTGATGGCATTTCAGTATGCCGCCATCATCCTCTCAGTGTTCATAATTATATCTAGTTTCTTGACATCCAAAAATTTCACTGTTAAATTGTAAAGTGGCCCCATGTACTGATCATCACTGACTGAAAATAACTTGTTACCTACTGTTACATAAGTCTATTGTCATACACTAACTTGACATTTCAAGACTATGGACATATGGGCTAAAATGAAATGTCCAGTAATAATGAACATTCACTTGATGGTAACTGAAATTTCGTACTGAATATAGAACATCCAGGTCACTGAGTTTGTTCCAGTGATCTCACCTCAATGACCATCACTTAACCCCTTCGCTACCAGATAGGCCCGAACCACATCAATTTCGGCTTACACGTACTCCAAAGATATGGACCAGATATTTTACAAATAATAACACCTATACTTACCCGATCTGGGAAAACACTATGAATGTGTTGTGAACAATTTTACTCGTCTGTAAGTCCCAAAATTGAATGGGTTAGTGCCATAACGTGCTAAGCCACAAAACCTTCATTCTGAGATATGGGCTTTCAAAAGTTTGGCTTAATATGGCAAATCATACAAAACAAGGAACATTATTCGTGATTTTCTCGTGATCTATGGGGAATTTTTTTAACTACGTGATGTCCACTTGTGAAGCACGATGGTGGGACTTTCAGACACGTGCAAGCTCAAAAAACACAAAAGTGTGGCTTAGCACGTTATGGCACTAACCCCTTCAATTAATTCCCAAAAAAGGGCTATAAAAATGGAAATCCTAGTACTGCCGACCAACTGTTAGGTGCATTTAATTATGAAATGCGTGAAGATATGCGGAATAATAATAATAACAACAACAACAATAATAATAATAATCCTGGGGTAGTGCTTTCACCCCCAAATGGGGGTATATCACACAGACCTTTATTTTGATATTGTTACAGTTGGTGCCTATTGATTGAAGCGCCTGGGCCCATGGGCAGGATGACAGGAGGGGATGTCCAAAGTGCAGTGCGCTGTCTTGATATGGGTACATTTTGTGAACTCCCCCGGGAGGATATGTCTATTGGAGATTCCACCTGAGACAAAGCCAGAGACGACCTAACTCTGCATGAGATGAAGGGGGTGTCCCCAGGCTGGGATCGAACCCAGGACCTTATCATCCCGTGGGTGCGTATGTTACCGCAGTGCCACTCCGCCTCCCTTTAGATATGCAGAATAATAACCTTGAGAACCATGCCAGATGACTTTGCTAAAATCGTCGGACTTTGCGAGATTTTTATTTTTATTTTTAACCCCATTGGAGGGAACGGAGCCCTTTTAGGGGGGTGGATTACCACCATTTTTCTCTCCAGTGCAGGGATCAGGATAAGGATTTGTAAGGAGGGGATTCTGGTGCAAGTGTGTTGTCTTGATGTTGGGGGTTGTGTGCAGTCCCCCAGGGGGTCAGGTTGCAAGACAACCCCCTAGGTGCGGGTCAGAAATCCCCCACAACACCGCACCTCCCCATGGATGGGTAATTACGGAAGCGACCCCGGAATTTTCCTGGGAGGACCATGGGAAACCACAGAAAACCACGGTCAGGATCGCCAGCCCCGGGACTCGACCCCAGGACCTCCCGATTAGAAGTTGGATGCCTTGTCCACTCCACCAACCTGCTTCGGTACTTTGCGAGAAATAAATTAATCCTTACTTTCAGCTTTTTGACACTTCGGAAAACTCCCAAATTTGTTTTCCAAAGTACCAACAAGTCACAAATAAGTATTAATTTATTATAATAATATTAATATTAAATAAATTAATACTTATTTGCGGTATTTGACACTTCGGAAATCTCCCAAATTGGAGTTTTCCGAAGTGCCAGAAAGCAGCAAATAAGTATTAATTTATTTCTCGCAAAGTATGACGATTTCAGCAAATTCTTCTGGCATGGTTCTCAAGGTTGTTATTCCACTTATTTTCATGCATTTCATAATTAAATCCACCTACCATTTGGTCAGCAGTACTCCAATTTCCAGTTTTTATAGCCTTTTTTTTTTTTTTTGGAAATTAATTTTGGGACTTCTAGACGAGTAAATTTGTTCGCAACACATTCATAGTGTTTTCCCAAATCGGGTAAGTATATCTGTTATTATTTGTAAAATATCTTGTCTGTATCTTCGGAGTACGCGTAAGCCGAAATCTGTGTGGTTCTGACCTATCTGGTAGCAAAGGGGTTAAGCATATTAAATGGCTACACATAAAAGCAAGATCAACAAAAAATCCATTCAAGGTGGATTATATAAATAAAAGATACTTGAACATTTAAGCATAACATTTAAACTTTGCTACATGTCACCTCCAACTCACCTGGCTAGGTAGGAAGAACAACTGAAGAACGCATGCCTCAGGATCCTCATGCTGACCATAAAACTCAACGCCAGGTGCTCCAAAACTAAATTCTTGTTAAGAAAATGCCTTCAATGATTTTAGATAACAGAAAACACCAGAAACCAGTATGATGCAGTGACCAAGGTGCCTTACAAAACATTTACTAAGAAGAACTGTCCACAGCAGCCATAAGAAGTGGTATCAGTTGACATTTTATTTCATGTCAATGTGCGCTTGCTAATTCCAGTAACGTCAGGAATTTTTTTTGGAGTGCTCGTCAATGCTGCCGTTAGATAAGAGAGGACCGTAACTCAATGTCCACTTCCCCTTGCGGCGAGATTAAAAGTAGTGGTACCAAAAGCACCCAACAGGTGGAGTTGGGGTGCCGTTCCTTTTTCCCCCTTCCTCCAACGCCACCTCTTGGATGCTTTCGGTAACACTTGCATTCTTTTCTCGCCGCAAGGGAAGTGGATAATGAGTTACGGTCCTCTCACATCTGACGGCAGAATGTAGCTACCTGGATTCAAGTTACTTATTTACGAAAAAATGTGAAGCAAAGTAGTGTAAATAAATCGCGAAGTTAGGGTCGAAATTGTGCATTTTTTCCATTTCATCAGGATAATGACGCATGAAGTATGTCCTTCAAAAATGTGCATCCATGTCTTGTGATGGTGTGCCTGGCTTGACAGAAATTTAAAAAAATAGTGATACATTTTGGCTATTAAATAATTTAATAGTCAAATATATCACTAATTTTTAGAATTTCTATGTACAGAAACACCCTTGTATTTTTGCCTAGAAAAAGTTAGTGTAGGAGAGATGGCAGATGCAGAAAAATTTTGGCATCAGTGATTGTCTTCATTTTCTAAGCACTCAATCAGTACCACACAGAGTTTGCCAAAGGATGAAACCTACTCCGTCATCATTACATTATAATCTTAATTTGCCATTATTGCAGTAAAATATTATCAGCATTACATGACTTGGCAACAGAAGTGCTGCATACTTTTCTTGACACCATGTGATTGGAGACTGGCACAAAAATAATTGGGTCCTCTCAGTTCAAAAGTTGACATTTAAAACTGTATTAGAGCTGGTCCATGTAGCACCTTTGATGTGGGTTGCTTGTTAAGTGTTGGGCTTTTTGTTCTTTCCAAACTGCTCTTGCGAGGGACCATGGCTAATGCGATCTTGTGAAGATTAATAATAGAAGCACAAATCTAAGCACTCAAATACCCCTCTTTGAACAAGCAGCCTGAGCTTTTGAAGATATATATGCATATGTGCACTTAAATCAAGTGCAAAATGGTAGGTAGCCAAATTAACTTTTTGCACAAAGAGCAAGCAGAGTGCTTTGTACTATCAGCACAATATTATTCGAGACACTTTCACGTGCTTTCCTTATGGGAGAATGGCCGCGATAATACTGTGCTGACAGTACATCTTATGCATCCAGCATCATGTTTCACTCAATGGTAGAATTTCAGCAAAATCTTTGACAAGGTTTCTCCAAAGGTTTTCTCCAAAAAGGTGACTGCAGAGGTATTCATAAAATTCAGATTTATGCTGATTGGGCCAGGTAAAAGAAAACCTTTTGATACACACAAAAATGGGTTACCATAAGACAATGCAGTTAGGAGATCACACACCTTTCTGGCTAATAATATTCTTGAGAACAGGGCTTCATTTAACAAAACCACTATTAAACATTTTATTAAAATTTAACATTAATGCAAAATGAAGTGGTAGAACTTGGATAACAAATATTTTGGTCTTCACTATGATGTAAATAATTTACTGTTCTGTCCCACTTTTTCATTTGCAACACACACTCTTGAACCATTCAGAATGTGCCAAGTCAAAGGAACAAACTCTGAGAAGCTATTGCACCAGCACAATCTTAATAGTGCATTGATTAATCAATTACACAAACTCAATGAAATTGTCAATTACGAGTTTAAAACGTCATATTTGCAAGTAGGCCTAATACTGTTTAACAAATCCTGATATCGTCTCTTTACATCCTGATACTAATGCAGCTGTTATGATTAGGTGTTCACTGAGGCTGGCTGCACCATGCAAAGCAAAAACCACCGATTCAATAATTACAAGCACAGAAAATACCTAGGCAAATATCGACTGTCTCTTGCACACTAATTATTGTATGTCCACTTTTAAGCAATAACGAGATATGTCCACCATGGGATGCCTCAGTACCATTGCCTACCAGCTGCAGAAATGTGGTATGTCTTTCTCATGTTGCTGTGCGACATGAACAAGATCATCGTTTCAGTATTATTCTTAATTTCTATAGTTGCTTAAACTACCTTGTTTTATGCTGGCATGCCACAGAATGTGCAGTAATACATCTATGAATCATGACTATTTTTACTGCAAACTTTAAAATCCTGTCACGTCTCTAGAAGACAAAGTATTTCATTTTTTTAAACCTGTGATTGTCACTTGTGGATATCTAGTTTGTTATTATTTTGATGCAATCCATTTCGGTGAAGTTCTAGCTGAAACCTAATCCTCAAAAGGATGCAGAGAACCCATCTACACATGTCCCTAATAATCCAATTTAGCACTGGCAAGTTGTTCACTACAACTTGTACAAAACTGAATCATTACTTCAGTAGTTCCAGCTTTCGTTCCAGTGCCTCCAGACAGGACTGCTCATCATTTGCAACATGTTCCTAACAGTCAACAAGTGGGGGCGACAGATGAATTAGACATCCCATATCCCCCATAATTCCTGCTTGACATGCTTGCAATAGGGAGAAAAGCAGGCCATAGTGGCCTGATGACATCCATCAAACTCTTCCCTTCTATTAGAGCTCCCCCTTCCCATTTTGTCTCCCCATTTGTTGCATGAGTCATACATCCATGCCAAATGGAACCACACGCCCTCTTTCCTGCTACAAACTCATCCTTTTTCCCCACTTCCCCTTCCCAGTTTCCCACCATATCAGACAACCGCTATCCAAACCTGGTATTTTCATTATCAATTCCTGCAATATTGCTACATTCAACAAGTGACAATGTTCACATCTTAAATGGCAAATTCGCGCGAGGTATTTATGCAATGTTTTGGCTGATTTTACGTCGCATTCAAGAAAACACGTGTGTCCTGATGCGAAGTGCTTTCGTTACAACTGTCCACTATGCCCCCTAGTCATAATTGCCACGGACCCTTCCCATTCATCCAGAACAGCCCCCCCCCCCCCCCCCCNAATAAAAAAGGCGTATCCATTTCCTTCTAGTGATTCAGGAACAGTCATCAATTTGGACATGAATATTTCTTTTTTCGGGGCAACACCTCTACTTTATATGGGCTATCATCACCAGGCAGTTACATCGCATTGAGTGATTTACCCTGAGCACGTCAGGGGAAAAGGAAGACCCCAGCCTTATCTAATACTGTTCGGAAGACGCCCTTATCTTTCAATTTCGCTCACAAAAAAAAAAAAAAAAAAAAAACGCGTGGAAAAAACTGGTGACAAGACTAATATTTATCCTCCCCCGGTACCGGGTCACGCACATCACTCAAATCATCCCGAAACTTCCTTGGGCACGTATGGCTCACCCTGTAACTCGGCCCAAAGAGCAGGTTTTCAGCGGCGATTACATTCAGATTTTCCGGCTTCGTTTTCTGGCTCTTCTCCAGCACCATCAAAGTACAGAGCCAGCTTGTGTGATATTGCATGGAATGCAGCTGGGGCTCAATTCTGCCAAATGAGGCACAGCTACTCATCCCACTTGAAATATATGAGATCATTCTTGCATTCGCGCAATATGCGATGCCATTATTTTGACGCACTGTTGCGGCGCGCATTTCAAGTTCCCTTTGTGTCGAGCGATATTTTCCACTTGGCCTGCAAGCATTCGGGGTACTTCATGTAATTCACGTATAGAAACCAACAATGGAAAAAAAAAAACTCTTTGCAATGGTACGCCGGTCTCGCATGCCAAATTCCCTTTTTTGAAAATACGACTTTTGATATCCGGTGCAATGCAATTCAATAAATTCGCAACTTCACATATCAGACTCATTTGAGTACTCCGAGTGCAAATCGGTTTCGAAGTGAGCGGTTGTCCCACTTATTACAGAATTTAGTAGCGGCAGTCGAGGTAGGCATTTTCTAGAAATAATTTCGAAACGGTGCATTTTATATCGTTAGTTGAGCGTTCCGGATTGCTAGGTATCGATCATTAACCCCTCCCCCCCCCCCTCTCCCTCCCTCGTAATGGTCAAAACAGTTGTGTTTAAACCCTAAAATCGGCAAGATAATTTGCTACAAAATAATAATAAAACAGTATAATTCCTAAAATGACACCCACACACAATATATTATTCTGAAATATCCCAAATTAATTTTCATCCCGTTCGATTTGTCTTGGACAGAACATTTCGTAATTCGATCCCCCTATCCTATCGTATTGGGGGTACATCTACCTCTCCAGTCGTCACGCCATCCTGACAACCCTCGCCATTGCTCCTCATACCAC
>JYFJ02008992.1:0-10877 GCA_000934665.2 Catajapyx aquilonaris | reverse complement strand
GAACTCGATGAAAAGGTCACTTCTAGGCTGAAAATGGCAAAATGACGACGAAGGTGCCCTTCGCCAGATCATGTCCTATTTTTTGGTGTAATTTCTGCGTCCATTGCACCATTTTTGCGCAGAAGCGTAGACATGTCGAATCCCCATAATTATGCTGCCCATGCATAAGCGAGTTTGTTTAGCTCGTCGCCAAGGGCTTCATATTGTTACCGAATTTTTTCGCTAATGCGCCGCTGTAGATTATGGAACTGCTTGTTGACCGCGATGGAACGTCGTTGCCGCGGGAACGTGTTTTATTTGTTGTGTTTGTAATATAATGAAATATGGAAAGTTAAATGTTGATTATTACGGAACGGGGATGGTGGGGGNGGGGTGATTCAAGGCCTTGGGAATTCAGTGGTTGCCTCGGTAACCCAAGACAGGTGATGTTTACAGCCAATTGCTCATTATTAGAGGAGTGTTCCAAAGTTCTTTTCGCCTCCTGTGGCCAAGGAGGACCTCGGAGGTCAATTCCAATGCGCTAAGAACCTTCCCGGTAAAAAACTACCCCTGGTGATACCCCTGGGGCATATGTGGAGGCCTCCGTATGGATGTGTTTAGGTCACAAAAGAAAGACAGACAGATATAGGTCTTGAAATATGTATTAGATTGCCTGGTGCTATGTACGTTGCTGTGCAAACACAAAAGGAGGATCATCGGGTGGTGGCGGCGAGGAGTGCCATAATTATAATATAGGGTGTGCCATCACCACCATTAGCCAGTGTGGGTCGTCGTCGGTGGTCACCCTCACACTCATCCGGTTGTATTGCAGCATGGTGGATTCTGTGGGTTTAGTCCACCCCACTTGGAGAAGCATGGAGTGTGGCACATCACCAACACACAAGAGGTGTAAGTCAGATTCAATAGGCCTCCGGGGCTGCAGTTAGCGTTGATGCAGTCCCCAATGCATTTTTCCATAGTCCCATCTGCAAAGAAGAAGAGGAGGAGGAGGTGGTGGTGGTATAGGCTACACTGAGAGGGCCAGTTCAAATCTCTTGTAACACGTGTGCCGTGTCGTGTCTTCAGATCTGGGTCCATAGACTGCTACCTGCACTCCTCGTTGGGAAAAAAGTAGTGCAAAGTCTGCTCGGAAATACCTGCATGCCTTTGACCACTGTTACTCACTTGGATCAACACATCTTCTCCATGCTTTGGGAAATGGGTCCAGCTCAGCATTCGTCTCCAGTCCCAGAGAGAGGAAGAAGAATGAGGCGGCCGCGATGGCCGCCCAGGCCAAGCCAGGCAGCATCTTCATCATCATGGTCGTTCAGCAAGATCAGCCTTGATGGGGTAAGAATGAAGTTGACTCGTTTCAGAAGAAGTCGATTGCTATGGGAGAAATGTTGCGATGAGTCTGATGAGACCAGGCTCGAATTGCGCGCTTTATATACTTTGGTCCTATACACTATGTATCCCGCCGATACAGGCAGATTGTCGCACGAGGGAGAATAATTCATGTTCTGGGCACAGCAGACATGATCCTTTGTTCGCCGCTTTTTATGTTCGAACCAAGTGTCGTTATGTGTCCAGACAAAAGGGGAAACAATGACAGAAAGACACTCGAATGTATATACTGCCCTGTTGAATTGATGGGCGCACCTGCTCACCCACGTAACATGCTTCCTCTCTGTACATGTCAAGGACTAAGTAACACAACGTTTCTGTCACCAAGGTCTGAATCAACATTTGATGCCATAAACTGTCCAGACAAAAGGAATAAAAAACGACAGAAAGGTATACTGTGCTCAATATACTGTATATCTCTGCTGAATACATGCGAGCACCTGGCTTCTGCTCCACATCCCATCAGGAGCACTTTGTATTGTCCGCAATGAACATTTTGTCGGTGTCGAGACAATGCCACAGGCTCGGCTCCAATAATGGCAAAAATTGGGTGTCTATTTCCAGTCCATTCCGCCGCTATAAATGTGTACACACTGCGATATCACCACCCACTCTATATAGATAAGGGCATAATATTCTACGATCCAATCTTATCTCGGCCTTTTGTCGGCCAGTCACTGACCCACCCAAACATGCAATTGTGGCACATTCGGATTGTAAACAAAACCCACCCACGCAGAACCAACAACTAAATGGAAATTATCCGCCCAAGTGTGCACACACTTCCTCCCACCTTTTGACGGGCCTTATATTACAGTTAGGGTAATGGGCAAGAGCTCAGTCTGTGTTGGGGCAGCAAGGCAACAATGCTTCTTCTCTTCGTCCTAGCTGGCATCCTGGGTTGCGCCTCGTCTGGAGGAATCAAGGACGCATGTCTCCACCCATGGCCTCACCAGCCTCCGATGTTCTGCTACGTGTCCGGGTCCTACCAGACGAAAGTTGAAGTCAAGTTCCACGACAATAAGGTAACCGTCCAGCCCATTCTGGTGATCAGTATTGTTACTGACCAGTCGATTGTTGCTTAGGACAAGATATGGTGGGTGGAGGAGGCTTACGATGTCCAGAACATGATGGGGATGACCCGGATCACATCGGAGGGAGGCCAGGTCACCACCGTCTACTACTACTGGAGAACGAAGCAGCTCTTCTTCGTACAGGGTACCACCTGCAAAGTGCTCAAGTACGCACACATTGAATATTACTTGCTGTCATATACAACTAACGAAGCATCACCCTCAGATCAGACGACCAGAATCTGCTGGGAACCTGGATGGTTGATTACACCACGACGTTCGTGTACGGTCCGTCCGCTTTGATATGGCTCACATGGGTAAGGTTGCAGCATAACACTGCGCAGAAACCTGGAAGACTAACTAGTGTGGTTTCAGGTGGACGCAGGGTTCATCGACAATGTAACGGACTACAACAGTCATGTACGGTGGCAGCCATCGTCCAACTGGACGCAGCCCTTCGATGGGAAGACACTATGGGTCGAATACTCATTTCAAGGTAAAAGGTACGGTTAGGTACATCATACCACACATTTCATACAATCTGTTCTGTCCAGCAGGTGACCAGGCATGGTCGTACCCGTACGATGGGTTTGAGTCGGACACGAGAACTAACCAGACCGCCCCGCTTCGATTGGACGCCTGGCAGCAAGATCCGTATGCTGCTGCGAACATCTTCTTGCAGACCACGTACGACTTCTTCCTCTTCCGGCCCCAGATTGACCACACCAAACGGACCCAATTCATGGTCAGTCACATGCCGACTGTACGTGAGCTTCGGTTGAACCACTGCGATTTCAGGTACCGCTGGACCTGCATTGTCCTGGACGGGAAGCCATGAACCCTGACCTGGACAAGCCGCAGCTTCCACCCGAGTTCCAGTTCTCGGCAGAGGTGCTCACCGGACACATCTCGATTGATCCCCCAGAAGATGTCCAGTATGTCAGCGGATTCGATGTGAGTTTACTGCGGTAATTACCTGTACTGTCACACTGTACGGATACCTTTCTGGCAGGTGTACTACTCCAGCAAACTGTCGCTTCTGAGGCTTGACCTGACCGCATGGGACGACACAACGGGTCGGTTCCACCGGTTCCGGGTGATATTCGACATGGCATCGGGGGTCAAGTACAGCATCGACACTGCGACTGGAGGCTGCCAGATGTGCGCCGTCGACGGCATCTGCGGTCCACCATTGCCTGGTATGTCCTCTTTAACAAGTACGCCAAGGAGCCAACCGTAATTATTGTTCCGCCCGTCTCCAGAGTGGCTGCACGTTGACAAGTTCTTCGCCGGTCCGGAGGCTCTCCTGGGAGTGGACTTGCATTACGTCCATGCTGGAGATGCGTTTGTGGTCAGAGGAATACCAGCGTCTGCCTGGATTGCCAGCGACAAGATGTCAGAACTGGGTCTGCATCCCGGAAAGGAGCAAGGAGTGGTCAGTTCCATCCTCTTCTCACAGGAGAGCGGCGTCTTTCCGCAGGACCAGAAAAGACTGGTGCGCATAACACGCAGCACTTACGATGTGGTCGACGGAGACTGGACGCTGACACATGCTGTCGACATCAACGTGATGGGCTACCAAACCAGCGTTGGTCGCAGAAACATCTTCGACGTCCCGGAGTGTTTCGTCAACCCTGCGGACAGAAAGTACTTCAAGTTCCACTTTGCAACAGATGCGAGTGCGACGGATGGCGTGTTGGACGGACACACTTTGGAGTTCGAAGAGGAATTGTACGACCAGCTGATCCGGTACCTTCCCGAGGTGTCCCCAGTGCGGATGTCCCAGATGAGGCTGGAGGTGTCGGACGTCCAGCAGGATGTGAATGCGACGCTCCTGTTCCTGGAGGATGTTCCGGCCATGCTGAGGTTCGTCCGAGGTGAGTCCAAGTACGACTATGCGGGACACCTGGACTGGGTGATGCCCTCGAAGGTGGCCACACCGTCCGAGTGTGCAGAAGCGGCTGTCAGGGAGCGGTGCGAGTCCTTCTGCTTGAGCGGGACACGCTGCTACCTGAGTCTGTCCAGAAGGCCTCGGGGGACGGAAGTGGCTCGGTGTCCCAGGTGGGTCCGGTCCGTCCAGAACGACACCAGGCCAAGGACACCGACCGGACAGGTCTTCAGGGACGTCCAGCGGGTGGTGGGGGACGGACGGGTATTCATCTACATCAGCCGTACACCGGAACAGGCGTGGTTCACAGCGGATCGAGTGCAGGAGCTGGACGGTACGGATGGGACAAGCTTGTGGGACAGGTACGGCGGCGGGTTCTACCTGCTGGAAGCCAGGGCCAGGTTGACGGACAGGGTGACCAAAGAGGTTCTGAGCGGACTGGACGCCGGGGAATGCGCCAGGCAGTGCGACACCAGACGAACGCTGGACTGCAGGTCGTTTGCCACCTGCGTGGACAACCAGTGCTACCTCAGCACCCTCCAGGGCAGCCGGCAGGTCACCCAGTGGAACGTGGTCAGGGACGACCGCTGCACCATCTACGCCAGTGCGTATCGCATCGTACCACTTCGCACAGACCTGAAAAAAAATGCACCGTTATATACTTATTCCAGAAAAGTACATCGACGAGTACACCGAGATGGGAGGTGACTTGAGCATCGACGAGGACAGGAAGACGGTGGGTGGCAAGAGCCAGGAGGAGTGCGCGTACCTGTGCAGCACGGAGCTGTCCTTCACCTGCCGGTCCTTCGAGTTCTGTCCGGAGTGGCAGCGATGCAACCTGCACAGCCTGCACTTCTACGACGCCGGATCCAGGGTCCGCAACGGAACCGGCTGCTGGCACTTCTCCAGGAACTACGTGGTGGACTTCCGGCCGTACCTGGAGGAAGCCATGGAGGCCAACGGGCTGGAGACGGTGACCGATGTGAGCGTACCGGAGTGCGCAAAGGCATGCGTGGACGTCCAAGGGTACGGCTGCCAGTCCTTCGACTTCTGCACAAACGGAGACAGCAGCACTCGCTGCAGCCTGAAGAGCGCGTACCACACCAGCAAAGGCGTGCGGATGACGCCGGACAAAAGCTGCAATCACTACTCACGTACGTATGCCACCACATGTTAATAAGCATTGCACACCAATAATTGACAACTAATTTTGTAAATAAACAGGTGAGAATTACGGCGACATGAACCGGCAGGAGTTTGAAGAGAGCCGACACTCCGGCCAGGACGGATACACCGCAGGTATATGATCGCTTGCAATCTCTTGTCATTACACGCTAATTATTGTTCACATTCCGCAGGCGCAATGATCGGAATGGCCGCTGGAGCCACTCTGCTGGGAGCCGCATTGGCCGGGCTGGCTTGCCATCTCCGCCAGAAAGATCAGTTCAGGAGGAAAAGACTGCACAACACGACCGATTAGCATCATATCTAGTATAAAAATATAATAAAACTTTCAGTGTATGTAATACACGATATATTGCAATATCTGCTCCCTTATCTTATTGTCCCTTATTGTGTCTTCACTACTTCATGAATGAATCGCCTCACAAACCTTTGACCTCACTCTCTGTCTATTTCTGCGTAATTATAGCTCGACATGTTAATTACCTCAGTTTCCTTAATGCAGTTCTGTACTTAACTGTACTAACTGTACTAACATTTCAATGGCAGTATATTCCACAGGTCCCCTTTCTCTCTGTAGCCTATATCTGCCAGTATTTTTTTCATATTTTGAGTTTTGGTCCAACTTCAGTTTAGTGACTCTCTCAGTCTCACCTTATACCATCTAATATTTTGCTTTAGTCAGGTATCGGACAGGACAGCAAAAGGAAATGCATATGCTGGGGCGTAGCACACGCATAATGGAAAAACTCTGTTCTTCTGAGCATCTCAGAAATGACATGTTTAGTATGTTGGAGAGAAGACTATGATATCAACAAAATAGGTTCATTCCAATACGAAGTTGTTATCGTGTGATTGGAAGAATGATTAGACTGGTCTACAAAAAAAAAATCTTTCATTGCCAAGGATTTTTCAACGATTTTAGGGTATTGTGAAGGTGCTGAATCCGAAACTGACATTGGCTTTGCCAAATTGGCTCTAGTTTGTGATATATTTATCACCCCTTCTTGCATATACAGCTGCGCGCAAATCAGTACAGAGCAAAGGCACTAGACAAAGATGGCGATTGCTTCCAATACATATGTAGATCGTTCCCTGGACTGAGTATGGAAAAACTCGAGGCAGGAATTTTCGATGGTCCTCAAATTCGCAGGCTAATCCAGGATTCAAGATTCACAAGCTGCATGAATGACGATGAAGCAGCCTCTGCCTGGTGCTCTTTTGTCTCAGTTGTCAAGAACTTTTTGGGAAACTACATAGCAGAAAATTATGAAGAATTGGTGCAAAATGTGCTTGCGAACTTTCAAACTTTTGGGTACTAACATGAGCATCAAGGTGCACTTTCTCCATAGCCACTTACACAGATTTCCAGGTTGTCTTGGTGATGTCAGTGAGGAACAAGGGGAGAGGTTCCATCAGGATATTAAGGTGACGGAGGAAAGGTATCAAGGAAGATGGGACAGACACAATCATGATGGCAGACTATTGCTGGAACCTCCTATATGATTGTCCTGCAGACACACATAATTATAAGAGGAAAGGCACAATATTTTTTTAACAAAATTTCCAACTTGAACATACTTCCCCCGAGGCCGTCATTTGAGGAGCAACTCTGACCGCAGTTAATTTAATCAGAAAAACTAAGCCATTTTGACCCATCAGCAGCCAAAAGTCGTAGATTCGAAATGGAGTGGAGAATGGTCACATTCGACTGATGCCCAGATGTGAAGATTTGGAATTTGAAGACTGCATCACCTCGTCTCTTTTGGAATAATTCATTTTCATCCCTCTGTCTGGGGACCATGACTTATATCGACAGGAACACAGACTGTAGAGACTACTTATTAGAAAGTACCCTTCGAAGACTGTGTTACACTGTGACTACCTGCATGGATTTCGACCTGAATGTGACCCTGACTGTTATGCGTTTCGGGCCTTCCCTTTTTCTTTTTTTCCTTTTTTTTTGGGGGGGGGGGGATGGTATAGCTAAAACCCCGATATGGTGAGGAGGCTAAAACGAGGGCGACGTATATGCTCCACTTTTATCGACTTTTATGTAGTATTTAAGGCCTACAGCTCCCAAGTTCTTGGGGTGAGGATGGTGCAGGGCTTGAGAATAATCATTCCGCACCCACTCAGTCGCTGACTATATAAGTAAGCAAATAATTGGCAGCCAATAATTATTTTGTGCAGTTGACTTTATTGATATTGCTTGGGGCAAAGTTGCTGTGCAAATGAAAAAGAGGATCATCAGATGGTGGTGGTGGTCGGTGGTGGGGGGAGAGTGCAAGGGTTTGCCATCATCCTCATCAGCCACAGTGGGTCGCGTGGTCCTGGTCCGTCCGGATGATCATCGTCATGGTGGACTCTGGCGGTCTCAGTAGAGCACTTCCAGCGGGGGGCAAGCACCTTCCCACGTGCACTGCGCGTCACAAATTTTCATAAACAATGGTTCACCAGAGCATTTCGCCTTGCACTGATCGCATGTTTCTGCGAAGGTGAAGAAGAGGAGGCCCAAAGAGAGGCGTCATTATACTCGTCATAACCCCTTGTCCAGTAGTGTCACCTGCAGCATCGGAATGAAGGCGAGGGAATGACTGTTTGGATCCGGGCATCAGGGAAAGGGACACGAGCAACCCCATCCTGACTCCTCGGGAAGGGTCAGATCGAGTGTCACGGGTGCCCCCCTCTAATGCTCCCCGTGTATATATAGGGAAAGAAAGTGGAAAAGCGAGAGGCACGCAGGGAGATTGAACATGTCAAGGAACATGTGCTGTATTGTCTATTCCGTTGATATACTCACTTTTCTGAGCAGAGACTCCAGCATCCATCCCAAGTACCAGGATCAAGAAGAATGCCACGATGGTCATCAGGGTCAAGCAGGCAGGGAAGATCTTCATCGTCGTCATTGTCGTTCAACGCAGCAGGTTCAGCAGGTGGGGCAAGAGTATATGAGAAAATCGAATGTCCTTCCAAAAAGAAGTCGATTGTTGCAGGAGAGATGTCGAAGCACGTCTGATACAACTTGACTCCGGATATGTGCTATATATACTTCTCTGTGTCCCTCTTGCCAGCCTGGATATCACATCACAGAGAAGTAATAATTAATGTCCTGGGCGCACCAGACCAAGTCCTATGTTCGTCGCTATTTCTGTTCGAACCCATCGTTCCGTTGTGTCCTTGCCGTTTCGCAATGACAGAAGGACATGCAATGCATTCAAATTTACTTCTGTTGTCGAATGGATGTATGGAGGCACCTGTGCACTGCCACCAGCTTCTTCTGCTCCACCTGCCAATGTCATGCAGTATTTCTGACAACGACTCAGGTCGTCACTGCTACATTTTATTTCTGTCATGTAGGCGATGACAACTTGTACAAAAATGAAGAAAAATAAACCAATCCAAAGTTATGGACACTACAACTGCTTGTGCCACCATTTTCTTCTCTATAGAATCAGATTCCACCGCAGCAGTAGAAGTGCTGCATGATTTTTTTCAGAGTTTTAAAACGACTTTCTTTTTTCCATGTAATGTAATGTTGAATGTGGAGATTGACTATATACCGGTTGTGCTGTACCTATAGGGTTGTACTGGAATAATAATTTAATGCAAGTATTTTTCTGGCAGTTATGCCTTGACTGTACTGTGCGTTCTCTGTGTGTTATGATCTCTGGCTGAGCACCAGATCACCAGTCCTAAGGTGAGATGCTGGGAGAACCCAGTTCTCTCCCAGGTGGAAAACTGACCTTCAGAGCACATATTCCAGGAGCCTGATAATAAGACTCTGGCCCAAGGAAGATACCTACCACTCATTTTGGGACTACATTGATTAAATTAATATCCTGCGCATTTCCCCTTCTCCACTTGAGGAGGACACTATGATTCTGGCAATGTCGCCACATTGCTGGAGTCTCCTGGCAGTTATTGCATAAATAATAAGGAATTTTATTAAATTATGTATTGATTGATAATGTAATTAATTATTTCTTAAAGCGACGACGTCATAGGGGTCCTGGACATTGTACAGTCCACAAACGGACGGACAGAGCCAGTCAACATTTTTTTCGAGGTGCTGCTTCAGGCTTGGAGGTATCGTCTTTTATTTGGCCTACTATACCTCATGCTGCACGATTAGAGGTTTCATCCGTTGTTAGACCTTTGGTTCGTAGGGATCCTTCCACACCGAAGCCACACGGTTAACAGCAGATGGTGCAAGTACCATGCAGCCAGACAGGCAAGTGTCACATATAATATTACGCAATGGAACGAGATCAAACCTGGCGCACCAGACGCGGGGCCTTCATTTTGTTCGTTGCTATTTGTACAGTGCTCGAAGCCTGTGTCGTTATGTGTCCAGACAAATCCAGAGGGAAACAATGACAGAATAAGAATGGGCATGCATGATGCTCAGATGAATTTTTTATTTTTATTATTTATTATTTAAGTTTTTTTGTTTTTTACGTTACCCCGTGATAAGGCGGAGCCTTTTTAGGGGGGTGGCACACCACCATCAGTTTTCTAGTAACTATGTGCTATATTTTTTTTTCGCTCACCGGTGCAAGGAGACAGGTGTAAGGATAGGGATTTTTGGGGAGGGGACGCGGGTGCAAGTGCAATGTCGGTACAGGGGTCATGTGCAGTCCCCCAGGAGGTTAGGTTGCCAGACACCTCCTTGGTGCAGGTCAGAGACCCTCCTGACGCAGGTGAAAGGAAAGTTCCCCGGGCGGGGATCGAACCTGGGGCCTTTCACTCAGCAAGCCGTGACGTTACCATCACGGCCACCACACCTCCCCGGTTTAGAAAATATTACTTTTCCTTCACATACGTAAGTACAAAAGAGCATCATATAATCGATGTGACAGTGTAATAATTATTGTTGCCTTATAAGACAGCCTCTCTGAACACTGTCCACTGTGGCTGGAAAATTGAGTTTCAACTTGTGGATTTTGTTGCCCAAGAGAATAGGACATGCTACATTTAATTATTTGTAATGAACTAGAGGAATGCACAGTTGTTGACATTTTTTCTCTCACACAATATTAGGTGACACTTACTAAAGGAATAACGATTGTCAGGCACCAGTGGGCGGGTTTCATTGAAAATGCCACAATGGACAGCATGTGTGTTAGGCTGCTGGCCAAGTCAGTGTGGGGATGATATAAATTGGCTGGACAGGCCAGCCACCAAGGCACAGAAAGTTAGTCTCTCCCACAAAAGGTAACTTACTATATATAATGAACAGCTTTTAAGTTATACTAGGAAAATCCTCGCTCCGCTCGCCTTTTCCTAGGGCGCAGGCCTAAAAAACCACTCGCTTCGCTCGCTGTTTTCTAGGCCTGCGGCCTGCTGTG
>JYFJ02008991.1:0-10911 GCA_000934665.2 Catajapyx aquilonaris | reverse complement strand
AGAAAACTTACTTGTGGCACCAATTACTTTCAACCCAGAACTAACTCTCCTGTCTATTTCCCCATCAATTCTACCATTACTCTCAAGGACACTACCCAGGCATACAAACTGGCTGACCTGCTCAACCAGTTTTCCTCGTACCTGTTACGTACAAGGAGAAACCTGCTGTCCTCTCTCAAATACCAATACCTTAGTCTTATCTACGTTAATCCTCATGCCCCTCTTTTCACAAACATTATCTAACTTGCATAGGATCAACTGTAACTCAGCCTCACTCTCCGCCAGAAGGGCAGAATCATCTGCATACAGCAAGTATTCTTTTATGGCAATTCAAGCAAATGTTAATACCCTTGGCTGTCACAGTTATGAAAGAGAAAATGAATGAGAGCTGAATGAACTTTCATTAAGGATGTGTAATCTTGAATTGAACCGTGGAAATCAAAACCGCGATATGTTGCATTTTCAAGATTTGCGAATCTCGACCTTATTGAACGAAGCCCATAATACCGAAAATACGGATCGCACACGCGTGGTATTGGTATCCACTGAAAGATTTGCCGAAACTGTCGACATACCACGTGGTCCGACCCCCGCGAGTTGAACGACGACTGGATGGCAAGGGACAGTTTGACACCCCCCCCCCCNCCCCCCCGCAGAGGCCCAAAAAAACATAGCGCGGTTTTGATTTCCACACCGCCGTGGAACGTAAAACCACAGAGGCTATGTAGAGCGAAAATAAAATTTATGATCCACGACACTCGCAATTATGATTCGCAAAATTGAGTGCGGGAAACATAGTTCCGGCGAAACTGAACCTATACCAGGTGGTTCGACGCTCGTAGCTCAAGCAGGAGCTGTACAATGAGCCGCAGTAGTACACCCCCCACCTGCAACATACCCCGAACATAGCGCGGTTTTACGTTCCATGGAATGTCGAATGAAAGGAAGCGCATGGAATCTAGGTACACTGCTGGGTTCCCGATTTCTTCGGTCCAGTGGCACATGATGCGGTGTTCTAAATACGTAGAGGTGTGTCGCATATTACCGCCCGTGTTCGTGGTCTGATAATGTATGTCGCCATAATGAATCTTGTTGCATAG
Organism: Catajapyx aquilonaris; assembly: GCA_000934665.2. NCBI lineage: Eukaryota > Metazoa > Arthropoda > Diplura > Dicellurata > Japygidae > Catajapyx > Catajapyx aquilonaris. The sequence continues at coordinate 9,811 of JYFJ02008991.1, read as the reverse complement.
TTATGTGCCGGGTTATGTTGCATAGTGATGGAATGTCAATAAAGCACTCTTTGACTAGCTGTATTAAGAACGGTCGTACTTTTCCTTTGCTCTCCATTTCCCTGTCCTCCTACGTTCGGCAGGGATCATAACGTACTCAGGTGTTTCACTGGTAAAAAAAACTTTTAAAGTTCCTAGTAGCGATTAAACAAATGCCAAACGATAGATTGCCCAAACGAGCTTTCTACTACCTAATGACCACAAAGGATTCGAAAACGGACAATAATTGGTTCACTCAGGTCCAAGACACCCTCAAAATCATGGGTATAACGTGGGAATACTGGGATCAATCCCAACAAGATGTAATACTATGTAAGGACTTAATCACCAAATTTATAAATAATACCATCCAGCAAGATACAGCAAGCTTAGCGAGTTCTACCAGGCACGCATTTTATCAAGATCTCCAGCCCTCCTTTGGGGGCCAAGACTACCTCTTTGATGATCAACCATTGCACTTGACGCGGTTATTATGTTCACTACGTTCCGGAGCTTCCTACATCTATTACGAAGGGTACAAGTTGCAACTGGTCCAAAGACGATCCTTGTTCACTATGCAATAGCGAGGAAGATTTCAATCTGTATCATCTGTTTTACAGTTGCACATTTTTCAACGTACAACGCAGGTTGTTAAAAGACATTCCAAAACTAACTGTAATCCTGCAAAAACTGTAACATACCTGCAGTTTTCCTTGAACCTGCATAGAAAGCAAACGCATAGACTTTGACACTAATTTCCTTTTCCAAATTACTTGTTTTGACGTGTGTTGACATTTAGAAAAAAAGTGCCAACAATTTCGATATAAACTTAATTATGTTAACCTGCAAAACCTATTCATTACCTTGAATTTTTCTGGAACGCACGCAGGAAGGGGACGGGTTGTCTTATATAGACCGAATTTCTTTTTTCATAGTGCTTGTCAGTTTTGATTGTATCGCTTCATTTCGAGTCAGTGGCTACGGTTTGGGTGCCTGGATATCTTGCAGATTACCTGTAAAGCTCCTTGAACTCCACCAAAATGGGCACACATTGTTGTATAAGCACGGGATTTTTTTTTCAATTGTCGTCTGTTTCTGTTTAGACGAGAATGAATCATTATATTCAGAGATGAGTGTGAAAAATTACAGCAAAGAGCATTTTACTAACACTGTTTATTCCTTAAATTGATCATGGAAATTTACTTTCTTAAATCATGGACGGCAAGGGAAGCTACATAATTTTTTTAAACATTTAAATGAGACGGCTGTGGAGTCAGGTCTGCATCTGCTTCCAAGAAAGTCCACATCTTGTAATTCACCATCGGGGTCGTCATCATCCATGTCCTCATCAGTGGCGTTGTTGCGGTTACTGCACCCATGGCCTACAGTCCAACACAATTTCCACACATATTTGTGCATTGCAGTAGGTGCCTTTTAATCAAATTTCAAAAATCACAACGTGGCCCTTTCGTCCAAAATGTGGTCCAAGTATTCTCTCATATGTGGTCCCAATTTTCTCCAAAATATGTCCGAATTGCTTCTCAAATGTGACCTAAATTTTGTTAAAAATGTGGTCCAAATTAAGTGCAAGATATGTCCTAATTTCCTCTCAAATGTGATCCGAACTTTGATCTTGGCACACTTCCTCCCACATCCGCGGCAGCATGGCAACATTCTTTTAGGACATACTTACAGGTGCAGCATGCAGAAATGGAGAAGAGTGAACCTTGCACCCAATACAACAGATTGGGGATGGAAAAGTGAAAATGGTCATCTCGTCCCAGTGACTAGCCTCAAGCCTCCCGCGCCGCAAAAAGAATACAACAATGAAACATACGCCACTGAAAAGTTACGAATAGGGAATTACTTCAAAATTGTTCTGAAATTTCAAGTCTATTAGGCTCGTGTCAAGGGTCACGAACTTTGACTTGCCAACATGACACGTAATAATATTAATCTGATATTTTTTGTATGTTATCACCGGATTATGCATACTGTTTAGAATTGAAAGCCACGTTTTGCATGTGAGATGCACAGTTACTGAAATAATCGGGTTATTGTAAGCATCAAAATGGAAGAGTCCTCATTTTTGACCTCGTCCTTGTTCGTGACCTATGTGGACACTAGCGGGTTTTTAAATGTCACTTAGACCTTCACAAAATTCGACCATATGTTCCAAGTTCGGTTTTCTAGAAACTTGTTGGGAGAACATTTGAATTATGGTTGTATCATCTCACATGGACAGATGGACTGACCTGCTTGCAGTTTCGTGGCGCCCCCTACCTACTATGGCAATGCAGATACAGGTGCAAGGCTTGTGTGATTGGCCTTTTTACCACATAAACGAGCCACATAGGCCTTAGAGATCTCTGCAGTAGGTAGTTACGAATATTCTCCATCGTTTTAAAGCGAAAAGCCTATAAACCCGGTAAGTCCACTTACCTCGTTATTGCAGAGAACCCTTCAATTGAAAAAAATCCCGTGCTTATACAACAGTGTGTGCCCATTTGGGTGGAGTTCAAGGAGCTTTACAGGTAATCTGCAGGCTATCCAGACACCCAAACCATCGCCACTGACTCTAAATGAAGCGATACAATCAAAACAAGCACTATGAAAAAAGAAATTCGGTCTAAGACAACCCGTCCCTTTCCTGTGTGCGTTCCAGAAAAATTCAAGGTAATGAATAGGTTTTGCAGGTTAACATAATTAAGTTTATATCAAAATCGTTGGCACTTTTTTTCTAAATGACAACACACGTCAAAACAAGTAATTTGGAAAAGGAAATAATTGTCAAAGTCCATGCATTCGCTTTCTATGCGGGTTCAAGGAAAACTGCAGGTATGTTACAGTTTTTGCAGGATTACAGGGTAATCCCATGCAGGATCACTCGGGAACTTTCAGATATTGTTCAGGGGGGCCAATCGAACATACACCCCAAGTTTCGTTTAGTAACTCTAAATGTCCAGATTGTGGGTAAATATCGACTAAATGCACTGGACTATGCGGTAGCGTATGCGGCCACGGCTGTAAGGGTCACAGGTTCGATACCAAGACCGGGCATTCCCCCCTTTCATCTCGTGCGGAGTTCGGGCTTCTCTTGGGTGGGATTTCCGCTAGACTAACCACCCGGGAGCTCACAAAATGACCTTCGGATAGGTCACATGCGTGCCAAGTGGTACCTTCTTATCACAAAATGCAAAGTTAAACAAGATTGGCAAATCACGTGAACTTGATTAGAGTAGACTTTTTCATGTTTACTGCTATTGTCCCCAAAGCTCATCACAGGACTGGGACTGAAACTGAAACTCACTTTCGGCCAAAAGTGGACTTGCCCTTTTCCTCCTTCTTCTCCTACCCCCACACCGCCCCTTTCCCCTTTAAAAAATATCTCCTAGCAAACCCATCTTTTATACCTTTTTTCATCCATCGTCCGTTCGTCCGTCTGTGGACAGGTATCAGGTATCATGGGGTAGGAGGAGGGAGGGGGGAAATGGTGATCTGGGGGTGGCGGTGGGGGGACTGGGAGATCATGGAGAAGGGGCGGATATAGTAAACCCAGAACCAGAAAATCGAGAAAAAAAAAAAACATAATCTTATAGCGAGCACGGCTCTGTCTGTCTGATAAGACAGAGCCGTTCTATAAGACTGAAGTCTACTCTAATAACGGTAGCATGATTAGAATATACTTTTTTCTCATTCTTTCAAGTATAGGTTAATGACTGTAGCAATGTTGTTGATGCCAACCTGCATGTTGCATATTTTTTCAGTAGATAGCTCATTATACTGCCTGCGCCCCCTTCCCCCACAGGTGTTATGGGCTTAGTTCAATAAGGTCGAGATTTGCAAATCTTGAAAATGCAACATAGCACGGTTTTGATTTCCACGGTTCAATTATTATTATGTGAGTAAGCGAAAAATATCATCTAGTTCAGTGCTGCCCAATCATTTTTGTTGGTGACCCCAGATAATGGTCTAGTAAAATTCCTCAGATGTGCACATTTTGTTCCCCAACATGAAGAGCAGGTAAACAGTGAAGAGAAAATCATTGATAACTATTGTAGATGAGTATCTGATTGGTTCTGCAACTTTTACCTTATGTGCATAATTTTCAAGAGAAATATGATTTGCGAAAACAATTTGTTACCCTCCCTCGCATCCTCAAATATTCAGTTTGCAACCCTGAATGGGGTCCCAACCCACAGTTTGGGAAGCATGGGTGAAGTCCACAGGTAGGCAACATAAGTACGTAGGCTACTCAGCATTATTGCAACAGGAGGTTCACTATAAATGATATTTGGAAACAACACAAAACCTATATTCCTGGCCCAACAAGACTTCTTAGTGGAATTTTAAGATCGAGGTTATGCAGTGTCATCCTCTCACCCTACATCTAAAAACTACACAGGTAACAACACCAATATCTTTTAACACAAGGTATACTGTACCTTTCCTTTGCTCGTCTTGGCATTATCACTTGAGCAATGTGGAGGGATATAGTCATACCCAGAATCACTCAAATCAGCCAAGGACTCCACACTGTCCTCAGCCTCATTATAAGCAGGAGCCTGCAATATGCAAAAACCAGGTATGGAATGTCAAATCTCACTCAATCCTTCAATGTTACATATTGTGTATTTTCAGATCTTATCAAATTGCATGTAAATGACATGCTAAGATAATCACTTCTTCCAGCAATAATTTTGTCCACAGCGCATGTGCACGCCCCGCTCGCGCAAATCCGAGTTAGTAAAAAGGACATTTCGCCCCGCTTTCGCAACGCCGCGTTTGTGAAGTGTCCTTAAGGCGGCATTTGTCACACTTGAATATTCTTACAACATTTTTACAGGGTAAAAACCACATGAATTTTCGTATCTCTAATACTACTATTAATCAAACAGTTCACCATGTGGCAGCATTTTTTGAATACTACCAAGGCCGCTAGAGAGCAACACCTACCACATCAAAGATAGTGTAAGTGCGAACACAGTGGCCTTGAGCGTAAAACTATGTGTATAGAATATACACTACAAGATGAGCCTGATTTATGTCGCTTGGGTTGTGGGGCTACTCAGGGAACCTTGAACAAGTTCTTTTCTATGGAACACCTCACAAATAAATGGTTTTTTCTCCTGTATGAATTCGCATATGAATTTTCAAATAACTAGAAACGCAAAAAGTTTTCTGGCACACCTCACAAGTAAATGGTTTCTCTCCTGTATGAATTCGGATGTGAGGTTTCAAAATATATGTTTGATGAGATTTTTTCTGGCAAACATGGCAGCAATTTTCTTCACTATCATTTATCAAGTGATACCTCAATTCTTCCAAGGTACCACATGGTTTCTGGCATTTTACACAGTCAAATGGTTTCCTTCTACAACCTATTTGCTTGTTCCCATTTTGTTCTACAATGTCTTCAGTTGTCACTGGCATGACCTGGAAGGTTAATTACTGTACAATAATTAACTTATATTATGCACAATAGATTGTGAAGCTCTCGATCTGTTCTGGAAATGAAACAGAAAGTCAGGATATCATTAATTCTGCTAAAGAGTCTGATTGCGTGCCCGGCAAGTGGTAGCAGCCTAACTGAAAATTACAGGGTCATTCCCCTACTGCCCAGATCTGTTTTTATAATCATATAATGTATGATAATAATTAGGAACGACGATTTCTTGTGACTTCAGTCTAAAATTACGATCCACATTTAGAAGATGACATACCCCACTTCCGGAACAAACTCCTAATGGACCATCATCTTCAACCACCCTGGGCATGTCCACCACCATCTCTTCCTCCTCCTCCTCCTCCTCCTCTTCCTCCTCATTGATCTCACGAAGGGCATCTTCTATGATCTTAGAGTCCGGATCAAAGCAAGAAGGAGTCTCCTCCTTCAAGGGAATCTGCCATGTTTCCTCCACTGTGATGTTCTCATCTTCTGCATCCTCTGATGCCTTTTCTATCTTTATCATCACTCCCTGTGACATAGTCCTGCAATACAAAACTCCAAGTCATGAAATCATATTAAGAATAAGTATCCCAATCACGGCAGGTGTGGAGGAACATTTCCTTGAGAAGTGGGAAAATCAAACAAATCAGATAAGTCCATCACCACTAATCCACTCACCCTTTTTCCTTGATCTCACGAAGGGCATCTTCTATGATCTTAGAGTCCTGATCAAAGGAAGAAGGAGTCTCCTCCTTCAAGGGAATCTGCCATGTTTCCTCCACTGTGATGTTCTCATCTTCGTCCTCTGATGCCTCTTCTATCTTTATCATCACTCCCTGCGACATAGTCCTGCAATACAAAACTCCAAGTCATGAAATCATATTAAGAATAAGTATCCCAATCACGGCAGGTGTGGAGGAACATTTCCTTGAGAAGTGGGAAAATCAAACAAATCAGATAAGTCCATCACCACTAATCCACTCACCCTTTTTCCCTGTCACCAGTGCCAGATTTACCCCCGGCCATTGTAGGCCATTATAGGCATTATAGGGGGGAGAGGGAGTGGTGCTGCGGTAACGTATGCGCCCACGGATGTTAAGGTCCCGGGTTCGATCCCAGCCCGGGGACACCCCCTTCATCTCATGCAGAGTTCAGGGTCACCTCTGGCTTCGTCTCGGGTGGTATTTCCACAGACTAAACCACCCGGAGGAGTTCACTAAAAATGGCCACGTCAAGACATATTGCACTGCACCTTGCACATCCCCTCCTGTCATCCTGCCCGTGGGCCCGGGCGTTATGTTATCAGGTCCTGATGTATACTAATGAATATGAGTCATAAAGGTCCGTGCCATATAACTCGTAAGGAGTTCGTGCACTACCCGGATTATTATTATTATTATTATTATTATTATTATTATAGGCATTATAGGCATTATAGGCAATTGAGATCNCCCCCCCCCCCCATGCCGCTAAAAATTCAAATTTTCTCTCGAGTTCTCTCCTTCATTTAATTTGATTTATAAATTCATATTTCAACTAATGGCCGCCCCGGGAGGGCAGTTGCCCTTAGGCTTTTCTGCCTAGTTTTCAAATCTGGCGCTGGGAATCCCCCTGCGAAAATTTAAATATTTAAAATGATTTCACCTTTACTTCCTATTATTTATTTATTTATTTATTTACGTTACCAGCATTGCTTTTCATGCATTATCACAGAGTAATGTAGCTGTTCATACGTTAGACAATAGCTTTTCCATTTTTCTTCACTGTATGTGTGTATGCAATTTTTTGGATCTAATTTTAATTGGGCCACAAGTCCACAACAATACCACTTATGTTCCTCTCCTCGCACCATCCATCACTCCCTTGGTGGCTAAACTTCAAATGCTTAGTTTCAACCACTCTCGAGTATGAAAGCGAGTTCCCCTGATTTTTCCCTAGTTTGTGACCTCATGTCTAGAGTGTGTGATTTTTTCAGATTTTTAAAACAAGGTTTGAAAGTCACTAGTTTTTGCTTTAAAAATGGTAATTTTGTTGGAAAATCACAGGCCCCTGTGAGGCTAAAGCTCAGTTTATTAGGCACCCTGCTGATATGCTTGAAATTATTACCATAAGCAGTTTAGAATATGCCTGACCATAATAATTATATTTCAATTATTGAACTGCCTGGGGGAGCCAAAAAAACTAAGGCATAGGGACGGGTGAGAATGAAATGTGGATTTTTGGGCTGTTGGAGAAAATGAGATAACCCTGACAAAATCCTTTGAAACTAGATCCACATGAGAATCATCTGTCTGATCCAGGGATCGAATGCAAGACCTCAGAGGTAGAAGACTGTGACATTAGCCACTACACCACCATGTAGCCCAGCACATTTTTAAAAACCAGAAGTCCGATTTAAAGATTGTGAATCAGAGAGTTGTAGCCATTTAATGAGTGAATCAGTGTATCAGTGTGAAAGTCATCTGAACGTGACATGTACTCTAGGGATCATTTGCATCATATGGAATATTAATACCTTACGTGTGCAGCAAGACACACAATAAAAATAGTCTTGAAGCCATCTGGGTATACCTATTAATCTTAAGCCTCAACAGGTTCATGTCTGCCAAACCAACATCAAAGCAGTCCTATTCAAATACAGTACAGTACTCACAGACGCCCTGTATGAATAGCTTTAAGTTACCGTATTTGAACACACTCGTACTTTTTAAATCTCACAAATTAACTTCATAACAGATTGCAAATAAATAATTATTTATTTGCAATCTGTTATGAAGTTGAATTCTGATTATAATCAGTGCAGGCCAGTGCCCAAGCATAACCAAATATGTGTATACAGGGTGACTCTAAAGACTGGATACATAGGTAACTGGATTGCATTGTAGGTTGCCAGTAATGTTGTGCCAACTGTGCGCCATCAATAACTCAACCTCCCCAACTCAACTCAAAAGAGTTTACATAAAGCGATTTGCTCAGTGATATCCAACTAACGATTAGTTTGGGGCAAAAATCGATTGTTACTTTCGCCCCAAACAATATTGGAATCATCGCTCATGAAATCGCTCACATGTAAATATGGCTTTACTGAGTGTCATAAATCTGCCAGTTGCCACAACTGGACACCAACTATACACAGTGCAATCACATATCAGATCAATAGTGAAAAAAGGTGCATTTCATTTCCAAAAAAAGAAATGCAAATGTCCTTTAAATAAATAATTTAAAAATAAAATAAAAATAGTTATTACATCTGGTGTTACCACAAAAATAATGGCCGAGATCGAAGACTTATGTTCCACATTTTTTTATAAATTATAAAAATGCTGTATCTACAGCTGTAAACACACAGTTAAGAATACAGAGTCTACTTGACCTTGACGAACTAAGGGTGGCACAGGGTGTAGAACCGAACCAAGTGGCTAGCACAGTTCGCCATATAAATGTAATACTTCAAATTGCTTCAAATGCAATGAAACAAGAAATGTGGAAATTCATAGCATACTCGAGACCTATCCGTATATGGAGGGCGACACGGTGGCCGAGTGGTTAGCGCCGCAGCCTTCCACCTCTAAGGTCCCGAGTTCGATCCCCGGGTCGGATGGAGGATACTTATGTGGATAGAGTTTCGATGGGTTCTCTCCGTGTTCGCGTGGGTTTTCTCGGGGTTCTCCCGTTTCCTCCCACTATCAAAATCCATCACATTTCAGGCAAATGATTAAAGTCGGTAATTCAAAAGATGATCCCCTAAGAGGCCCGAGGGGCCTATCACGGGGTATCCATTATTACCTATCTGTATATGCTTACATCTGACAATAAGTAGTGACAGCTATGAGTGCATTAGAAACATGGTATATAGATGGTCCAAAACATTCTAATAGGTTCTTAAAATCATGTCCTTGAACATCTGACCCCGCCTAGGGGCACCTGTGGATGGGTAGTGTCCACAGATGGTGACATCCACGGACATGACAAACTCTGTTCATTCCACGTAAAACGTGGTAAGTTTAGGTTACAAACTTTTCGTTCAAATGAGTAAGCTCTTTGTAACTAATAGCACACGTACTTGAGCAAAAATTGAAATTTGAACTGCTTACCCAGTGGTGGATTTCCCATTAGGCACAATAGGCACTGGCCTAGGGGCGGCCGCGAGTTGCAATAAATAATATTTCTCAAATACAATAATAGGAAATGATGGCGAGATCACAAAGAAAAGCAAATTGTTGAGAGCTTGATTTGCCACTACAGGCAGAAAAGGTAATTGCCGAAGGGCGGCCGGCCATAACTTTCAATATAATACTTTTAAAATAATATAACATTAAATCAGCGGTTCTCAGACTGTGGGGC
>JYFJ02008990.1:0-10942 GCA_000934665.2 Catajapyx aquilonaris | reverse complement strand
TAGGCTACTGTTGGTAATTTATGGTATTAAACAATTTGTTGCTAATGGCAGTGGGTAAATCGTGAGTGTGTCTCAGGAGGGCCAGTATTTGATAGGGCTGACGCACATCCCACCAGCGGTGCTCTCGCGACACTATACTGTATGCAAGTGCTCCAATTATTGAAATGTCTGTTTCAGCTAGTAACTTTGGTCTAACCTGCTTGCATTAAGCCTAGTTTAATAAGTTATCTAAGCTTTGGATTGTAATGAATTTCACATAGGATATAACAACTGACACAATTTTTGGCCAATTTTTTGGCATCGACTGATACCCAAGTCCAGACCTAACCTGATATTACTGTAGAAGCTAATTTCATTTTAACAAATAGAAACTTTATAACTTTAACCTTTTAAAGGAATTTAACCTTTCATAGGGTAATTATGAAATAAAGAATTGATTTGATTTACTCTCGTCGATCGAATGGCGACGTATGACCTTTGCTTAAGTGCTCAACAGTTTACACAGCAAGAAGATTACATCCGAGTGATTCGTCTTGCCTTGTAAACAAGAAGCATTAAATCTGAGTAAAAAGGCTGGCAATGTATGATAGATAGGTAAGGCAGGGATTTGGCGCAGTTATATAAGCCTGTTTACGAAAGATGTGTATATAGCCGAGTGAAGTCTGCTTGAATATATAGGAAATCAAAGAGCCCGGATCCCGGATTGGGTTAGTCTGCGGAGGTCAACCAAAGGTGGTTGCCATGTCAATGTTCCTCTATATGGAAGGGCAGACATCTACGGCGAATCCCAGCCGGAGGAGGAGCCAGCCAACTATTAACCTGCTAGGTCACCTACCTGCTGTAGATCTAATACGCACCGGCGCACGCAAGGCACGTGTTTAGAATATTCAGGGCATGCAGACGGAATAGAACATTTTAAATATTCAAGCTTTTGGTTAAACCATGTTAATTTGTCTAGCAAGGTGTGGTTTATTCTGAAATGTGATCCAAATGTCACAGTCATACTTGCGTCGGGCCCGTTTTATGGCAGAGACCTTCATATGCGTATGTTACTTTGAGGTTTACAGTTGCTTTGCGTCATCATTTGATGCTTTAATACCTAAAAATTGCTGGAGTAAAAACTAATACAATGCTGGTTAAGGACTGCGAAGGATTTTATGCCCCTAATTTTTCCTTTAATTCCTTTGTCGTTTTTCAATCTTCTGCCCCATTGTCCGAGAATTATGTTGTCCACAGAGGCAGTTCTCCATAATTATATTGTGAAACATGTATTGTCCGTATGCAGTAGATAGAGCTGAATGCGTGTGCGGTTGAAATTATCTAGTAAAGAGTTGATAATGTGATGTCGCCATTACTTGAAAGCTACAGCTCCACTGCGAGTTACTGGCAATTCGCAAAATATTTCCTACTAAATTGATTTTTTTACCTGTTCTGCCTTTTCGTATACATGTAATACTGTATCCTGTAATACAGGGTTGCGATTTCTTGAGTGTCCTAACGAGTGTCCAAATAATCTGATTTTATTTTGCACAATCATAGTTCTTAAATGTAATTCATTCAAGATATTCTAATTCTGATATTAGGCAATGCGTGATTGATTTTCTATTTTTATAATAACATGTTGACATACCGTATTATTAGGTCGTAATAGAATTGCTAATTTTATTCGAGACTAAAGTCGAGACTTGGTCTGTTCTAATCATGGCCACCAAAGAAAGCTGAGGGAAGATCAGCATAATATAGGTAAGTTTAGCTTTAGGAAGGAGGGAGATCTGTCCCAATATGACTGTACGTGACATTCTATTATGTATATTACATCATATATGCAGGTAATTAACCGACCAGAATAGAGGCAGAGCAAAGGGGCGTGATTGGTTTAAAAAGAGGGGGAGGGAGGGAGAGAATGAAAAACAAAAGAAGGGCGGTGGTGACACCGAAGTGATCAGCATGCGGAGGTCACATGCAACATGCATGAGGCCAACACACGATCTCCTTTCCATCTTTGGCCAACCTCCCCCACCCCCACACTCCCACGCCCTGCGAATGTAATTCCGCAACAATGCAATTAATTCGCTGATTGTATTTAGAGACGCAGCTGTATAGCTAATGGGGGCAGGGGTAAAAAGGTATAAGGACTAAGGAGCGTCGGGAGTGAGGGATTGTAGGGGGATCGAGTCTCTTATTCCCGAGGGGTCGTTCAGGAAGCGTGGGATCGGGTCCAGGTGGGAAGGAGGAAGGACTCTATCCCATCCAGGAAGGGAACACATTAGCATCCACCCCCTCCCCCTCCCCCATACACTCGGATGGATGGGGGATAGATGGATAGATGTGCAGGTAAGGGGACGTGAGAAAATTGCAATGCTCCCCCACCTCTTTTTGTCTCCCTCCCTCCCTCAATCCCACATCCCTCCTTTGCCCCTCTTGGCCCGAACCGTTTTGCCAACCCAACAATACCCACGTGGGGTTCGATCGGTATCCACCCACCGTCGGTACCCTGGTGCAAGTCAAATTCTATCAATGGATATTTACGCAACATCTCGTCTCCATGGGAACAATAGAAATACAGATGAATACAAAAATCTGTACAGTTTTTCCTTCATACTGATGTATAGCTTTATGCACCGTACAGATGGTGCACAGTGTGTGGTGACGGACGATATCAATCAGAGACGCAGCCAAACAGCAGGACGATTTACAGGCAGATATATGGAAGAGAAAAGTTTTGCATGTCAGAAAGAAAGGCGAATGGTGCTGGCCTTATCGTGATTGGGCTGTCAGATCAATACGACAGATTCTTATCATGTGGGAAAGTCAGAGTCTGTGTCGCTGTTACATTTTATATTGTCGTATTACGACTAATGTGGTGACAATAGTCAGGTTTACTCAATTTTCTGGATATAATTTGTTGCTACTCATGCATCATTAATTACAGTAGCGTGGCCTTCGTGTTCATTCTGAGGTCTCAATAAATATCATAGGCGTAACAAATTGGACAACCTTATCTATGCAATACCTAATATTTGACGTCACTACACAATGATCATAATTTAAAAACTGGCATGGCTTATTGTTGATCTGATAAATTTAAATGAAGTGTCTATATTTGGTGTTGTTTACAATGATCCGTTATTCATTTCGATCGATCACCGTTGTATTGGAAATGATGCAACAATTAATTGACATTTGGGAGGAATAGGTTGGGGGGGTCGAGTCGGAGGTGGGCGGGAGTCCTCCCCTCCCTGCCACCCCTCCAACTCCACCCAATATATTGTCGGTGGAAGAAGGGTGCAAAAGTGAGTGTAGAGGGTGGAGGATAAAGAAGGAGTGTGGGAGCAAGAGAGTATGGGGAGGAATTTTCCCAGCGTCCCCTATATGCATCTGAAAGAAGAGTGGGGGGGTTGGGGGGACACGGGGGTGGGGTCCCCTTTTTCCTGGGCGTGGGAGCNCCCACCATACCTATACACCTAACTCTGCCCCCCCCCCCCATTCCCATCCCTCCCACCCCACCCCCTCCATTTAACATCTATCTCACCTGTCCCCAGCACCTTCTCTACCTGCCCACCCATTCTTTTCGCACTAACTGTTCCAGTATGTCAAATTTTTTTTATTTCCTACTACCCTGCAGAAATGATGGTCGTGTAGTATCCGCATCATATTATAACATCGTGTAAAAAGACATGCAATAGGACTGAAATGTGAGTTGCGTGCAAAACCTGACTCGTCCTTGCCTAATGCGCGGCATTTCCATGTCACTGTGGGGCTTATTTCATTCATTTTGAATTGTCCCCACTATTGTGCTTATTTGACGTAATATTAGCATGTAGTTGCCCTTATTGTTGCTTTTATTGTGGGGCTTAATTATTGTAGTTGGTAAGTGCGGTATATTTAGAGGAGCAGCTCGTGCATTCTGTTGGTAAGAAAAGCATGTCAGATGTGCATGAAATATTATACAGAGGGTGCACTGCCCAAATGTACAGTTCAAGAAAGTGTGTATACTCATTGTTTTTTCCACGATCAGTTGGAAGTGAAGAAACCAATAAGAGGGCCCTATAATATGCCGCACTTGTTGTGATTGTTAATTTTTAAACTGGTTGCTGGGGAAGAAAATTCGCATTTCCTCTGTCTTCTCCATAAACCTTTGGAACAGTTGAATTGTGGACTTCGGTGGTGCACCACTCTGCATTAGAACTGCCAATGAACTATTCGAGTCCTGTTTTTAATGAATTTTGTCCATTGCTTTTGGAGACCGCACTGTACTTTGCGCCTGTCACACTGTGGGGCCCTACTGTTTCTTATGATTTGCATTTGGCAAGCACAATAACGAGAGCAGCGAACCGTTTGTGATATGGACGATGGGTGTAGAACATTCTTCCTTTTTAAATCAAATAAATATTTTGTTCTTTTCGACCTATGTTCATTGTCCACATGTGACTAACAATAACCTATGCAATCTTTGAGTTAACATATTTGAACATTTTAAATGTGTATATAGTTTTAAACGCTATACTGCTACGTAGGAATGAAATGAGGAAACGTAATGAATCCTACTTGTTATATAATGTTTGCCAACGACCTGTAATACCTGCCTGATGCCTGCGAGGAACAAAGCAACTCGTAGCAACACGTGCCACCTAGACATATCCAGGGAATCTAACCCCGGAAAACATGATCGAAAATCATACATTGACAAATCTATAAAAAGATACGGTATGCTTTTTCTTCAAATACATGAAACTTATGTTATTCAAAAATACAGTGATAGGCCAAACGTTGATCGAAGACGCGATATCTGAAAATATCGAATAGTAGGTATCGAATAGCAGGCTAGTCGATCTGGGTTCGATTCCCGGGGCCGGCGATTCTGACCGAGGTTTTCTATGGTTTTCCACGGTCTCCCCCAGGGGATAATTCTGGGGTCGCTTCCGTATCAGTAATAGGCCACAGCCGCTTCCTTCCTTCCTTCCTTCCCTATCCTGGGTCCCATCGCTCCCCTATTCCTCATGGCCTTAGTTGCCTCGGCTTCCCCCAAATAACATAACATCTGAAAATATGGAATAAGTTTACCCGGAACTTCCCGTATTGTGACAGTGTGACTCTGTATGACAGCCTTCCTCAGTCAAACAGTTGACTACCGACAAAACAAACATAACTGTACCCCTCGAAAAGGATACCAGTGTACACAGTCTGCTACTGGTAACGACAACATTGTGCAAATTCAAAACACGATGAAAAGCCTGGAAAGAAACACGTGACGTAAGATCAAGGTAGTGTAGGTGTCCCGCCTGGGGNGGGGGGGGGGGGGGGGGGGGGGGGGGTGGGCACCCCTCCCTACTCCATCCCGTCCCTCCCTCCCCACGCATGTAGATAGCCGTCGCAACCTTCCCAAGGCAGTTTGGGTCCCGCTTTGGTTCACTTCGGAAGCGCACCGGTCGGCTTCATTTTTTTTTTTCTCTCTCCCGGAATTTCCCGGCTGGACACCAAGCATCTCAGGTCAGCCCCCTCTTTTGATATGAGTGTGTGTGAGTGCACGTGTGTGGAATCTTGGAATCGATACTATCTTCCACCCACGTGGCTTCTAGCACGTGGCGTGTGTCCGTAAGTCAACCGACCCCGTTTTAGAAGGGGGGGTTATGTTGTTTTTTGGATTTCCACATGGTACAGTACAACACTGTGTGGAGACTAATGGGGATATGCTGAAAAATGGCCGAATTTGGTTTCTTTTTGGGGACAAGTTGGCAGTGGGGGGAGTTGAAGGTCAGGGGTGACGCCGGTTTGGGTCCTAACAGAAGCGGTTTTCTAATTTTATGGCCCACCCTCTAGATATGCCCAAAGTGCCTGAAGGGATGGGTTTTGGGGGGGGGGGGGGGGGGGGNGGGGGGGGGCTTGCTTTTCCAGGAAGGAACTGAATAGAAAGGGGAACAATATATTGCGGGCATTCTTTCACCGGAATGATAAGGCATGGATACTGAGACATGTGGGTCTGGTTTGTCTAGAAATCCAGCCGGGTTTCAAGGTTTTATGAAGCACATTCATAGTGAGACGGTATCATATCGCACAGAATATTGTGCTCACCCACGTACGTCGTGACAGTAAGTACTAACTGCAGATTATGCATGAGGTCGAGAGAATATGTGAAAATCAAAATTACGGGTATGTACATATTGCTATTCATTGATAACAATGATAAATTCATATGGCAGTATCTGCAGTATCTAGACAATACAAAGTTTTCCACTTGCAGAGTTGCAGGAGCAATCTTCTGCTGATTAAATAATTCCGATGTTACATCGGGACGGTTATGTAATGCAACGCGGTGTTGATTGTTGGGCGTCTGTGGTCACTCGTTGGCCGATTGCGTTTTCCAGTGGTGTTTTTTTTTTTGGATGTCCAACCGGGTTGGAATTCAGAGCGAGGGAATTTCGGTGAGGTTGAGATGGGGGTGGGGTGGGTGGCATGGTGGGTGGGTGGGGGTGGAATCCAAGGCTTTTAGGAGGTTGGGCGTAGGTTGAGAGTAAAGAAGAAGAAGAAAAAAAGAAGGAGCCGCCCCCACATCTGGCAACAGGGGGGTGGGGGTGCGATTCTACTACTTCTCTCCACCGACGCCCCCACCCAACTCCCCCTCCTCCCACCCCCACCTCGAGGGCACTCCCAACCTGCCAACTACCTTTCATTCCAACCACCCCAAAAAATTCGAGCCCCACCTTTTCAAAGGCCCAGGTCTACATGCACATTCCCCGTTTCAGTTTTTTTTTTCAGACGGGTTTTTTTTGTATGCTGAATATCACTACATAGGCAAAGGTTAATACACTGAGATTTTTAAGTATTAAAAAAAAGTGCATCCTCCTACGCGTATTGTGAAAAGTTTGAAACTTTTCAGAGAGTTCGTGTTGTAGGGGGCAGAGGAACGGTAGCAGGAACCTTGGGCCACCTTGTAATCCATGAAAATCCAAACTCCTGAAGACCTGATATGATCAAGCAAGGTTCTTACTGTCCACGATTTATTTGCGATATGTACATACATTTGTCATTTACTATCTGTGAATCAATTAGCAATAATTGGATTCGTTTTGGAAACAACGTTAAAACTTTTTTTTTCTGGAAAGAGGCCCTTTTACATCTTGATACCTACCTAATCGTCGGAATGATATCACTTACACAGGTATTAAATGTCAACTTATATTGCCAGGCAAACATTACGAAACAACAATTAAACAGCCCTGTTTACACTAATTGCCAGATTCCGCTGATTACGACCTGAGATTTAGTTGTTAGTGCCTTAGACCGATATGGGCATTACTAAAACATTAACAAGTGGTAACTTGGTTGTAAATCACTCAGCCACTTCCAGCATGCAATTCACATACCGGAACGAAATAATTGCCATATATCGTTTAGACTGTTATTTCCGTCGTTAAAAACTTCTAATGTTAATTTTTTCCGGACACTCTCCATGAGTGTAGATGTTATGAGTTGTTATTTTGAACAAATCATAAATTTTTGTGAGGCATATCCACTGAAGTAGCAATTATGACGTAACACACCTGAAATCTCTCACAATTACAAGCTGTTTATTTGCATACATTCTTTTCATACACAATTGAGAAATTCCACAGTCCACATCAGGAACTGGATCAGTCCTTGGCTACTATCCGGAACCGAGCTATCCCCGATAGCACCTAGGTCGTACAACCCGCGCGATTCCCACTAGGATGCAATAATTTCGCGACGTTGCAACAATACCACCCCCGAAAAAAAAGGGCGCGGCGGAAGAAGTTAAGACATTCGTAGCAAAGTGCGGGGGCTGCGTGCTTTAGCAGCCCACCCACCCCACCACTGCCTCCTTTGCCTGCCTCCCCCTCACCTACCTTGGGGGCTTCAGGTGCAACACCCCTCCATACCCCACCCCCCTCCCTTCTCCCTCCATCTCAGGTGGGCATGGACAGCTCCTTGGCCTCGGCCAGCCCTGGAATGCGGGCGGCTTGTTTGCCACTTCTTAATTTTTTATACTGCTAACAACATTGCTTTTGGGACCTTTATTACAGACCAGAGCAGCTATTTCCCATTCCTGCCATTTTTTGAGGGGTGGTAATAATGAGCGAATTTTGGTGCGGTCATACGAGCAAATTGGAGATGGTGGTCAGTACTTAAGGTCACTTCCGACTTGGCAACGTTGACCCAGCTGCCCCGCCCCCGCAGGCCTACCTTTTTCTCTCCCCCATACGACCTTGGGACCCGCACTCCCCCACAGGTATTATACAGGGGTGTTTAAAAGGTGGTGGTTGTGGCAACGTTGCGTCCTCATATGGTTTATTTACTTGCTTGTTTACGCGCCAGGNCCCCCCCCCCCCCACCCACTTTGGCCAAAACATGTACTTGCGGTTATATACCAGGTCTATTGTTGCAATATTGCCAATTTATGACTAAAAGCTACCGGTGCATTAAACTCGATCAGCTGTGGAATGTTGCATAGACTCACCCTGCATTCTCAAGATATTGTCCAAATGGCGGGCGGGGTTCGATTTGGAGTTCAATTTGTCAAACTCAATTTTAAGCCGATCACGCCCAATGTTCACCTAACAGTACCAATTTTGGCGTAGGAGTAGGAAAGTGTGCTAAATAACAAATAATGCGTGTACTTTATAGTATTGGCGTATATTAGCAGTATGTGCAGGAGTACTTGTAAGCATGTTCCCATCCTCGTCCGACAGACGCCCAGCATTAGCCCACGGCTATATACTGAGGCGAATAACTTCTACCAAGCCTTCCTTGGCCAGTTTTATTCTTCGTGCATATGTTCGGCGTATTGTGTTCATATAATAGGCGGTTAGGATAAATCATGGGATTGTAGAACCCCCAGGCTTTCATTGGTAACACTGCTACTGTCGGCTCCTATTACGAAAAATAATCAATCAGGAAACGCCGCTCTTTAATCAAAAGCCGCCGTTTAATAAGGTTGTCAATTGTTATCCAAATGGTCAAAATAGCAAATGCCGACAATGGGACTTGATAGCAGGAGGTTTAACTGACAATTAGAAAGTTTGCTGCAACCGCCTAATGAATAGACCCTGCGCATGCGGCGGGCGGCGGGAAATTCAAACCGCAACAATGTAACGTCAAAGAGAAATTGCGACTCAGCTTAAAAGTGTCCAACATAAACTGGCACGGACTGGAAAAACCAAGATGCTCTCGAAAATACGGGCGACGTTGCCAACAATCCACGTGCGAGAAGAAGCGTCGGTGGGAGGGATGAGGGGAGTGGGTACGTCGACGTCGAGGCGCACCTGCCAGGTACAAGAGCAGAGGGGTGGATGGGGGCTGGTCATGCGCAAATAGGGGGGGGGGAGGCGTCGTCGACGTCGTCTGGTGCATGCAGTCAGTCGCATCGAGACGCCCCGAGACGCTGCACGATTGTTTGTTGCACTGCAGTTGTGGTTAGCCGGCTCTGCCCCAGACATGCCGCTGCGGGTGACACCCTGCCCTCCTCGCAGGTCAGACCCTGACCCCGACCCTGACCTTCACGCGGCCTTTTCACACCTGATGCTGTCAGTGTCAATTCGCGCGATCAATCTTTTACACGTGCACATTTGAATGTTTGTCCTAATTGTAAAGGGAAATGTAAGTTGATACTAGTTGTTACATGTCACTGTGCTATAAGCATGCCGACGGTGTAAAGTAAGTCATTTGTCTTTCAAATGTGACATTCCCGCAACAATGTTACGTTTTTGTTTGTGGTTTCGCGCGAATGTGTTCTAAACGAAATTGATGCTTTCACGTGCAATAATAATAATAATAATAATAATAATAATAACAATAATAATAATAATAATAATAATAATAATAATAATAATAATAATAAGGCAGATGAAGTATGTGTAAATAATTCAACAAGACGCGTGTTTCTCTATTCGATAGTCAGATAAACCCGGTGTTTTCATCTAATGTGCAATAGTGTCATTTTAGATAGGCTTCAAATGTGACTAATATTAGTAACTCATAAATTTTGTTACCTATCTTTCTTACGTTGTCAGCTCCGAGTGAGTGAAATTTCCACCTTTCACACTACACTTACACAGGGTGTTCCTCTTAAAGCTATAATAAAATTTAAATTTTAAAAATTTAAAAATTCATAATTTACATAGTACTAGTTGTAATGACAGAAGGTGTATAAAATTGATAAAAACGTAAGTCTATTATAAAGCAACTCATTGACTGATATTTACCAGATAACTCAGGCAATTCAGATAACGCTTCGTATACTGATATGAATACATCAAAGGCGATAAAACTAAAATTCATGACTTCTGAATACACCCCCTTATAAATCAGATATTACAATATTCCCCCCTTTAAAAATATCTTCATTTAAAAACCGCCCGGTATTGCGCTTCACCGGTTGGCGGGCTTGTTGGCGGGCTCTATCCGGCCAGCCAATCAGTGCGGAGTGGCTGTGGCACATTATGCGATAATGACGGACGACATACGACCGCGCTGACAGCCCCCAAATGCGATTTTGAGCGCTTGGCGGGAAAGGTAAGTTACGTCAGTCGGCACGGTAACATGTAACATGTCATATGGCATGTTAAGTACATGTATAGGATGAGGTAAAAAAAAAGGATAAAAAAATCCTCCCACTCAATCGATAGAGGGGTGTGGTGGTAGAGTTTCTGACGTCATACGGTGGCCTTGTGCGGGGGTGTGGGGAGAGGAGGAGTGGGGACGGGGAAAGTAAGAAATACAAGAGATCAACAAGGGCACATATGTGCAACCTTGTCAACCTCTCCTTGCATTTTTGCCCCTCTTTTATATCGTGAACCACGCTTGGTAAACATGAGATAGAAATACGGTGCGGAAATTTTTTGGCGCGCAAAAATAGAACCACCGCGCCCATTTGGCGGGAATTTGCGACCTGGTTCTACTTTTTTTTTGGAGGGTGGGTGGAGTG
>JYFJ02008989.1:0-10916 GCA_000934665.2 Catajapyx aquilonaris | reverse complement strand
CCCTCATCATAGTATTGAGCAATATGGCTGAATTTTTATAGGAAGCGTTAAGGAATAGATGAGTACATCTGGGATTATTTTCACCAAGATCCGAGGCGGTCTAGCAACATCAGGCCCACCTGATTCGGAAAGACCCCAAGTAAACCGTCCAAGGTTTTAAAACGATATATCTCTAGAACTGTACGTGATAGAGCAAATCTGTTGCCGGATTCGGATTCAGCACCCCAAAATCCATAAAAAGCACATAAATGTTTTCAAAAGAGCGAAAGAGAGTGTTTTTTTGCAGAACGGTGTAATTTTTGAACCTGGGGTTTTGGTCAATATCTCGTCAAATGTGCAAGATATCGCAAAAATAACGGCATTTCACCCCCAGAGGGCCACAACTTTTCATGTTTAGGCCGGGTAAGTGTACTCGCACACCAAAAAACGAAAACCCGTAAGTTGCGTCACAAACGCCCCTGGCGGGACCGTAGGATATTAACCCACATGACTCAAATTTTTTACCTGTCAAAAGGATCACCCAACGCAACTTTTTTTCACTAGCGAACTACAACTTTCGAAAAAAAGTGTTTTTCGAGCCGCCCTAATGTACAGTATGTCTCTTCGTAATGACTATTCCCTCATCCGCGTGCAACTGAAAAATTACCCCAATAATTCCCAAACACATGCAGAAGTCCACTGGGCGATGAAAGACTCAGTAGCAATCAAAGATATCTGCTATGTATTCTACTAGATGCATAACTCGCTATCCCTTTCCATATACCATTTATTATTTATTAATTATTTATTAATTATTTATTATTGGGGTATTGCTTGTATGGTATATGGAAAGGGATAGCGAGTTATGCATCTAGTAGAATACATAGCAGATATCTTTGATTGCTACTGAGTCTTTCATCGCCCAGTGGACTTCTGCATGTGTTTGGGAATTACCAACTAAGACACGTCACTCCTATCGTTGTGATATGGGCCAGAGAAATGAGGCCAATTTCGATAACATCCAAAGCGGGGTTTAAAAAAAGAATGTGTGAATAACGCACATTCAGTAAGTTATCACCTAACATGGTTTAAAAAAATTACAAACCCAGCTGTTGGTGCCAGTATAAGATTATTACTGTGTAATTTATTTTTTTAAACTGCAAAGCCTGCAGAAAGCCATATCAAACCATGTTCTCTGTGACCGCCCAATTCGCTCCCTCTCTCTCAATACGTGACATCCTGACAGTTTTGCACCGTCAAGCGCGCGTTTTTGCCATGTCCGGGCACCGTCCAGTGTGCATAATCTGCATTAAACAAAAAAAAAGTGCTGAACCTGCTAGTATCGAACTACTTCAAAGTGGCGCGGGTGGCGCATTATTATATAAGCAGATAAGCAAATCTGCGCGAATCTGCAAACTGCCACAGAACCGACTCCGAGTGTATTGGACAACACACGCAAGTCTCATAATTCGCATCCCCACCTCTCTCCCAAGGTAAATATGAAGCCAGGGGGTTGCAGTGATGCGACTGTTGCATGTTGATGTCCTCGGGATCCCATTGATCCTACACCAGATGCTTGCCTATACGGGAGGACAAATGTGCGAATTTTCTTCAGTGCAGACTCGGCAGGGTTTCATCGCGAACAGACACTGGGGAAACGGGGAGGCTGCAGCTGATGCTTCCCCATGTACGAAAAAAAAGTAGGGAGATTTGCCCTCCCTTTTTGGGGGGGAATGGGAGCAGGGGGCGGGGAGAATATTGAAGTGGTGCAAACAAGTGCCCCTTTACTTTCGCATCGAACTGGAAGTTGTTGAATATCGAATAGGATTATTTTGTGTGATTAAACACAACAGACACTGTTAATCATTCTGTGCAGTTGGATGCTAATAGGACTATATACGAAGAAACTTCTTAACAAATAAAATTATGCAGGTGTTGTGTATCTCGTCAGCTTCAATCCATTTTCAGTGGAGCAAGACCTTTAAGATTTTCCTTCATAGATATGGCAAGTACTGTGGTTAGATTGAAGATAATAATTATGTGCTCCAATTAATTTTAAAAGTGAAAATAGTAGGCATGCAGGCTAAAAAAATTATAACCGTAACCATCATCGGTTGGCATTTGGATGAAAGAAAAATATACCTGGATGTAAATGCAACTCCCCATGAACTAGAAAACCTGCTCCATATCGTGATGTAGCAGTCGGTTAAAGGAGTATGTTACCAGACCCCTAACCTAGAAATTAGCCTTCAACAGAGGTGCTGCCTAGGGGAGTGAGATTTATTGTATCAGGGGGAAGAACAGAGGTGCTGCTTCCCCCTGATACAATAAATCTCACTCCCCTAGGCAGCACCTCTGTTGGAGGCTAATTTCTAGGTTAGGGGTCTGGTAACATACTCCTTTACCCGACTGTACTTGTATTAGCTTTGATTTGGTCTAAATATCAGTATTATCCAGTATCTCGTAGCTTTCAAAATCCTCGTGCTATCGGGAGAGAGGTCTCTTTTTACGCAACTGCCAAAGCATTGAAATAGGTACCGGTATCTTTGCAAATGCATAGAAGCAGGATTTATTCCAAGCTTCGTTTTCACCAATGCACAAATGAACCTTTCACCCACCTCCAGCACTTATAGGTCTATCGCACTCTACATTCGCATAATTATGCAACCATCCTGGCCTTTATACCTACCTATATCATTATTAAAATCACCACCAAAATTATACTGCACCATGATTTGCCAGGGCATACATAAAGAATTTTCATTAACTTTATACAGATAACATGGCCTGTAATAAACAATTGATTTGTGTCACATTCGACAGAAAATTGCAGAGTTTTGTTCGACGACGAGGCAGAGGATTGAAACTTGGAATACTCATTGGCAGGGTTCTATACAGTATAGGCTACCGTATGTGCCCCCGAAATTCTGAAAATACAAAAAAGTGGGAGAGGGACGAGGTTGGGGAACATTTTCACACGCTGATGTAGCTGTGTCACAATTAGCCTACGTGGGCCTTTTCCGAGTAGTGAAACACACGCCGTTATTGTGACTCTGCTTACCCAACTACTTTCTGTTTTCGGTTCCCAGACTGTCTCGTGTTTTCGAACGCACCAAATGCGCCTTGGAGGGCTTCTCTTTCTTCTCTGCATAAAGACAGCTACATCGCTTGGTACCTTTCAGGTCGAGTGATTAGGTCGGCGTGGGAATACAGAGCTATAGGGATGGAGTGTGGAGAGGTAGAAGGTGAGGGGCTATTTGCAAATGGATGTTGTGGTAACAGACAACACGAAGAGGAGGGCAAAACTCTACCAATTTCGAGAAGTTGTAATCTAATTTTTTAAATGGAGGATCCAAGATGACGGAATTAGACTATTATAATTATTGTAGTATTTAATGGCTCTGAGGTCAGGTGAGGCAGAAACAGGGGCTTCAGACAAGGGGGTAATCACTTCGGTACTCCGGTGTACACCTGCGTGTGGTACTCCCTGGTACTCCTCAGGTACCTCACTCTTTATTACTCCTTGGTACTCCTTGAATTTGGTACTCCAGTGTACACTTTTCAGTAGAGTGATTGGCTTCAGACCTCCGGCAAGTATGCCGTATAGGCTGATAGGCTGGGGGGAATCTACTGAGCATTTAGTGATTTAAATCACATATTCTTCCAATAATATTTGATCTAATAATGACAGTGAGTAGTTTCAAAAACAAACCTTTTCATTGCACTCCGTTCTATAGCGTCTCCTCTCTGAGACTGCCTTCTGCTAATACAAGTATTATTAACGAGGTAGTCCAGTCTAGTAGTTAGTCTATAGCAGTAACGCGCGACAAACTAATTGTGTAATTTTACTTAACTGTTTTTTGTTGTTTTGTTTTTTGCTTTATTTAGACTTTGTCGGCCTGCAGCACCTGCCGCTTGGCCGACCCTCCTCCTCTTTCACATGTTTATATGCACAATTTATATATATAATATTATTTATATATAATATTATTTATATATATTACATATATTTTTATATGTATATTTTAATTTATATGCACATATTTTACTTAACTGCCCAACACTTAAAAATATGAAAGATACATGTAGCCTAACCATTCATACTGTACAATTCCATTTATTCAGATAATATAGATGGACAAAAATATTATCTCCCCTCCAGTCTACACAAACGACACCTCCTGCACATATCCACATAAAAAAATCCATATAAAAATACCCAAGAGAGCATAAATTTTCCTTCCTCCACCCTACTGACCTGCTCCACACAAAAGGCCAAGCCCAGTAGCACTGTCCCGGACAAAAGCATCAGCATTGCAGCAGTCCCGGAGGCTCTTGAATGAACCGGACCTCTCAATCTGGAAGTCCATTACGGGCCGGAAGCCTCGAGGGGCGAATTGCAATAAGACACGGGATATAATCCGGGACCGCAACTCCCCTGGAAAACCGGTACCTGCACCTTGTCCTACTGTCATACAAACCGTGCATTCGGCCTGCATAGGAGAGGAGTCTCGGGGATTGTGACCTGGCATGAGAAGTACGGTTCTAGGGTAGGATTGGACGGGGGAGGAGGTCATGCGGTGCGTGTAAATGAAGCGTCAAGGTGGACGTATATACCTGCAGGCCGGCAACTTCATCGCCACCACATTTCTGCTTCACAGCTCAGGTTAATTACCGCCCAAGCCTAGGGTTGGAGTAGGGAGGAGGGGGTGGGTGGGAAGGGAGGATTAGGGTGGGTGGAGGAGGGCGGACTCACATTGAAATGCGGACTAAAGAGACTGTGTGCATTGGAGTTCTGAATCAAAATCTGGTTTTGAGGAGCTTATAGGGTTCAAATGAGATGTCTTATACATTTTTTCGCGAAAGGATGGGGAGGGTTTTTGATCTACTAAATGCTGAAAGTGGGATTAAAGCGGATGGTTTTCTTTTCAATGTTTTACAGGGAGAGCTTTTGTTGGGAGTATCCGTTCTTCGTGGATATTTTATTGGTTTGAAAGGGAAAAGCTGCCCAATTAGCTATTTACAATGGAGGCAAAATATCACCTTTGAAGAATTGTTTTTAGTATGATGGACAGTTTTGCTTGTTCTGAAACCAAAACATTTCGCAAATGCTTAAGGATGTAATTCATCTGTTGCATAACTAATATCGGTAAACAGTGTTGGATTTAATAATTGGTTATGAAATAAAAATTCATCATATAGTGTAAGATTACTGAGCTATACTATTTAGTCTAGATGTGATGCACTATCACTCCAGGAAACAATAAAACGATATTAGCATTTGATGATATCAGTCACCACCTATACCTACCTATATATTATATTGTATATAAAGTATTATAGTTACAATTACATAATGAAACTTTGTGGAGCAAATGCGTACCTTGTGACTGACATTTATGGAGTAACAGTAAGCTAATTTAAACAGGCATTGTTCTGTTCAGGATAAGCACGACTTCCTCCATCCCTCTTCATCGCTCACAATGAAATAATTGGATATCCCAAAAGTGTAAAATTCTAACTAAAGAAGTTAATGTTTTTAATTTTTTTACAACAGAAGCAGGTTAGTAATAGAACTAATCAGGAGGAAGAAAACCACACAGTTAGTTTTGTCATTTCTTGACTGACACAATAATAGCAGAAATGTGTTGTAAACCCTAGAATTCCCAGAATCCTGCAGATTTACGTTTAATATAACACGACACCCCTGTCACCATATTTTGACGCCATACTTGTTACCACATTGCTTTTGACATGTCCTGTTTCACCTAAGCTATTTTGACGAGCTCTCATTATTCCCACGTCATTTCGAGAGCAGCGAAGAGAGTGCGACAATTAATCACACCAGTGCACAGTGTGTCCAAACGCGATAATGCTTGGACAAAAATGGCTTCCATTCCGCGTGGATTTGTCACGACGGTCCTGATTTTCAAGACGAAAAGTAGTGAATTTCACAAGTTTCTCTTCGAATGACACACCAAACGAACGACTAGACTCCCCTGTTATAGATTCACTTAGTTTTAAGTGCACGTAATTGTAACTTTTATCGGGGTAGCATGACAAATGCTGCCTCCTTTTTGGAAAAAAATGTGGCATTATGTGGTATTGAAACGAAGTGAATCTATAACTAGCGAGTCTAGTCTTTCGTTTAATGTGTGATTCGAAGTGAAATATTGGGAAATCCGTAATTTTTCGTCTTTGAAAATCAAATCAATGACGTGGCAAATACGCGTGATGGAGGCCTCAACAAAGGACCGCCTGACACCGGTATTTCAAGGTCACATTCAAATTGCTACATATATGAGCGTAAGTAGTACTTAACCAGATGTATTTTATGCACAGCTTAAAATCCGGATGACCTGAATTTGGAAATGAGGTGACCTTTCTTCCATGACCATTCGAAGTCGACTGAATAGACACGAAAAGTTGGCAGGCGAACAGTCGGCTTGAGTTTTCTGAATCAGTAACAGCAACTTTTCTGCCGGCAAACATGACTATGCCACTCTCTCGTTCTGGATGGTAATAATTGGAATTCTTGCTGCTACATTCTTGATTTGTGGAAAGCTCTCATTAACATTTAATCAACATTTTCTCAACTTTTTTCTGTGAGGGTTAGTCATGTTTGGCGCTGAGCCCTTCTAATGTATGTATACCTACCAAGGGTTTTTTTATTATTGTTCAGACATTAATTTGGCTTACATTATAGCAGATTTGACAGGACTCTTCCAACTTGGTTTCACCATTTTTATCCAAGTGTTCTCGCGTTTGGACACACTGTGCAGTGGTCTGGATTGGCATCATACTGTCGCCAGTGACGAGATTCGTGCCATCACGCATTAGTCCCACCCCCTTTTTAAGGGTATAGAAGAGTTAAAGTAACATTACACTTAAATCAGGGTTAACATATGTACTAAAATAGCCTACCAGCCTCCAAAGCGGAACTTGATCCCTCTCTTCTCTTTTTCCCTGTCCTCTGCAGATTGGCGGGTAGTTAGCCTCGGGACAAATCACCATCTTTTTTTGGTCCAGATGCAATCCAATTTAACCTGTTAGGTCGTCCCCTTTGTAAAGCAAGTGAGCCATGTCTCCTTTTTTCAGCGAGACAGATGAAGAGTGTGATCGGTCACAACAGGTAAAAGCACACTGCAGTACTGGCCTTTCCCCCCTATACCCCCCGGATTGCTTTGTCAGCTTAAATTACAGTCCCTTTAACCCCTGATGAAAATTCGAGGCCAATCCCCAAGTTCGTGTCACATGAATGAGTATGTCGCCTCCAAGGCCAATCTTGGCAAGTGAGAGATGTCCCCAGCTCTGAGACACCAAAAGGCGATGGTACATGATGTATTCTGCAGCATCTGCAGCGGAAGAAAAAAAGAAGAAAAAACGTCAGCGTCTTAATCACACGCCCAGGATAATTTTCCAGCCAGGCGTAATCTGTCTGACAGAAGGACGAGTCAGAAAATCCGGCTTCGTCAGGGGGGCCAGGCCTCTGAGAAGCAAATAAATCTCTCCTTTCCCTAATGGAGTCGCTAACGAGATTTGGGGGCCTAAACGCAGTCGCCATTTTAACACGCACCGCAGCTTCATTTCCTTTAGTCCGCGCGCGCTAAAAACGCACGGCCCAAGACCTGGTTGCTGGAGATAGGCCTGGGTTCAAAGCGAAGTGGGGAAACTCACAAAAGAACGGTCGCTTTGTCCAAATCCAACAAAGATAGGGTCGGCTAGGTCTACAAAGCAAGGGAGGGTCGTGCAAATAAGGTCACTGAATCGACTCCGCTGAGGGTTGGTGCACTGTTTCCTATGAATTCATGTTAAGCCGTTGCTATACAAAATAGTCAATTACAGTCCCAGGCTAGCTTATAGACAACACCCGCTCTATATGAGGTGGAAATTGGTGTACTGCAATTTAGAGATGGTTCAAACTAATGCACTCGGCGATAACGGTTGTACATTCGGGAGCTGCGACGTCGAGGCCACAACGCAGCTTTATTACTGGCGAACATTTGGCGAGAGGCACTCTAGTGTACCCGCTGTAGCGTTGCTCTTGCACAATCAGAGTTCAGCTGTGGGGGGCAAAGCACAGTAAGACCCCAGGGAGGACATGACGCTTAGGGCCTAGCTATTTCCTCCTTGCAACAGAGGAGCTATTACTTTAATTATGCCACTAAAGGCGATAGACTGTCATATTGTGCCCAGGGAATGGCTTTTCGAATACAGCGGGATACATACTAGAGTAGTCACGTAACCCTTGAAGTCAGCATGATGCACTTTATGAATTACTCCTCTATAATACTTGTGTAATAAATCACCGCCTTGTATTCAGTGATTTTACAGCGCATACCAAACATCAGAAAGCGTCACTACACTCTCTGCCACTCTGCCTCTCTATCATTCAAAAGTCAACAAATCCCGGGTTTAAAATACTCAGGTGTAAAGGCGTGCATTCTCAACACTCGAATTGGAAATGCAGCAAAGAGCCTGTGGAAGCCTTGAATTTGCGTATTTGCTCAGGATATACCTCTTCCATTCTCGCATTTACAAGTACTTTCATGCTGGATAAACCCCCATCCCTATTCAGCACGCCTCGTGCCACACCTTCTCCCAAAGTTAGCAACAAAGCCACAGCCCATCGCAATAACTAATCATCTCAGGATCCCGCTCAACCTCTGCCAACCTCGAATTTCTTGGCCTATATTTTTGAGACATTGCAATAAATTGACAGATATACCGGTATCATACCCGGTAGTGCATTACCCAAGTATCCATTTCGAGGAAGAAAGCATTGATTGTTTACTCCACCAATCAGTTTAGAGAGACCCAACCAGTTCGAAAGGACCATAATACAGGTACACTTCTTTTATTTTTGTTTTATTTAAGCTGATTCTGGGGTATCATCCTCCCAGTGCATCATTGTGTAGACTATATCCGGACTAGGATGAGCGGCTAGGATCGGTCTACTGTATATCAAAGTGAGCCAATGCGACAGCTGTTCACTCACATAACATGAGAGTGACAATCACGTGCAGCACTCACATAAAGTGGTGGTGTACTGTACATGTACATCTCGTTTTGCAACACGAACACTGTATAAGCCTGCATAAATCACATGCCATAAAATCGGTTGACTTACGCTACAAAAATGAAGTTAGTCATTGTTTCTGTTCAACTTTGGATCCCTCGGTATTTTAAATATAAAAAATAACTGGCCTAGGCATTGAATATTATTTTACGCCGGCTCTGTTTTTGTTTATAGACCTAGGCAGCCTTATATAAACTTATGCCACAAATTTCTCTTCATTAGAATAACAGCGCATAACGCTCAAAATTATCCGGTTGAGTGAACAAATCCCATGAATACTCAGGCCCTCCACATACGCCATACGACACTGCATCCCGCAATTCCGGCTCAGCAAGATTTTAAATATACGATTAAAAAGAGACACAAAAAAACACGCTTGGCCTTTCCTTATGTCTCGCATTCTGAATTGATTTTGCGTCGCACTGTATACCGCCGCACTGAGCAAAGAATCTCGATATATTTCCCCAACAAGTCATAAAAACCTGGGCCAGCCCTAGTTTTCCCTGAAGCTTTCCGGGACGAAAATGAACTCGGTGGATAGAGTTGTGCTAGGGATTTGTCCTATACACTCCGCATCCGCAGGGATGATATATGTGTATCTCTGCCTGTTCCCTTGCTCGGAAATTACAGAAGGGACGAGCATCATTGCGCAACCTTTGTACTGCCCGGGAAAATTACATGTGCGTCGCAGTTCTGGAAGATATGAACTGAAGCGAGGCTGTAACCTGCTGGATTATATTCATGTATGCTTACAATCACGATACGGCTAAATCCCTACCAAACAAAAAAAAATTGAAAAAAATGGGCCTAAAGCACACTACGGGACATCGTGTTGGGATATGGATATATCCGGCTACTGCGGAACCCCTGAATTTAACAATCCGGCAGACGGGGGTGGATACAGATATACTTTTGTAAAACCATTATTGTACAGGAAGTGCAGTTGAAAAGGAACATGGCTGAGTGAAACTTCAGGGGCCAAGCACACGTTTCAGACCATCCTGCAGTTACATTAGGTGTGAGGCGGATGCATGCGTGAAGTGGGTGTCGGATGTAACAGGATAAACAGAGTGGTGCTTTACATAATAGTTTGCAGGTATGTTTCGGATGTGGCGCAGTGCTTTGTCGATATCCAATGTAAGCGCTGTAATGTTTGCGCGGCAAATAATATCCGCATTTCCGCCAGGCACAACCAATTTTACGTGAATAATGTAATCGGAGCGGGTTATTATCATAGAGAAAACAGTGCATTCAATAACAGGGGGAATTTTGTCACAATCAGTGTAACACTTAACACTTAGTACTATGACCAAAATGCGCGTGCATGTTCTGCGTCCAATAATAAATTATTCGAAATTATTACACAATATATAGTTATTTGTTGCCCTTAAATCATATCATTTTAACTGTATGATTTCAACAGTTAAAAACTTCCATGCCAAGAAACTTATCTCAAGTGGTATATGTAACTGTACTTGAAACTGTTCTCACCACACAGACATTTGGGTCCAGGATAATCAAATAACTTCAAGGTCGAACGCTTTCATATGTCGCTGTATTCCACAAGATACCATTCTTGAACTATATAAACGTATGCAAACACACTGAACAAAAAGGGAGAGAGAGAGAGAGAGAGAGAGAGGCGCGTTGCGTAACCCCCACCAGAAAGGCCGAGCCAACAGCTCGCCATCTTCTGAAACCCTGAAGTCCTCTACTCAAGGCCCTCCAACCCAGCTCCAACCAATATACAGGGTGATTAGTTGATTACAAATGAATAGTATAATTACAAATGCATATAGCTCCGTACCTATCAACCGCACATGAACGTGTTATACACCAAATGAAAGAGGAGGTTTTA
>JYFJ02008988.1:0-5000 GCA_000934665.2 Catajapyx aquilonaris | reverse complement strand
GTCGTCTCCACCCTTCCAGGCGGGAAATATATTCATGTGACCAGTCCCTAAACCACCCTATATTTACGAATTTCACAATGTCAACTGGGGCAATAGTTTGTGAATGGTTTAGCGTATTATTTTCCCCCCTAATGCGTTGATTGGTTTTGCAACCATTCTTAAGTTAAGAGGGCCGGGTACCTGGCGACCGTGCCACTTTTCAGGCAAAGCGAGGAGAAAAACGGGTGCGGATTCATCGTCTTCGTTCGACATATCTTCGCTCCTATGGGAGGTACGGACATGTGGTTTNGAGGTACGGACATGCGGTTTTTTGCGTTGCACGGAGGGATGACCGGCGCTGCCTCCGGTCTTGGTCCGGTCCGGATCGGCCCACAAACACCGCATCTGGAACGGGAAACGCATTTGCCACAGGGGCGTCGAGCCGGAGGACGAAATTCAAAAAAGGAGCTTGGAGGTCCACAGGCCCACTGTCTATGTCTCTGCTGACGATTTTTGGGTGCGCCGGGACTGTTTTTGTGGACGTGAGGCTGCACGAAACGAGACCCTAAGGACACAGACACAGCGGACAGAACGAGAGAAGAACAGAGCGGCAACACTGCGCCCGTTGCCCCCCCACTCCCACCCCGTCCCACCCACACCCCCGTCCTTGGCAACCAGCCTATATTCCCTACTCTGAGGGTGGGAGTTGGGGGGCAACGGGCGCCGTGTTGCCGCTCTGTTCTTCTCTCATTCTGTCCGCTGTGTCTGTGTCCTTAGGGTCTCGTTTCGTGCAGCCTCACGTCCACAAAAACAGTCCCGGCGCACCCAAAAATCGTCAGCAGAGACATAGACAGTGGGCCTGTGGACCTCCAAGCTCCTTTTTTGAATTTAGTCCTCCGACTCGACGCCCCTGTGGCAAATGCGTTTCCCATCCCAGATGCGGTGTTTGTGGGCCGATCCGGACCGGACCAAGACCGGAGGCAGCGCCGGTCATCCCTCCGTGCAACGCAAAAAACCGCATGTCCGTACCTCCCATAGGAGCGAGGATATGTCGAACGAAGACGATGAATCCGCACCCGTTTTTCTCCTCGCTTTGCCTGAAAAGTGGCGCGAACGCCAGGTACCCTGCCCTCTTAAGCAAAATTCAAAATATTCTTGAATAAATGGGATGGGACAGGTCTGAAACCAGTAAGAAAAACCCCGGGCTCTGTCTCTGGATCGCCCCCGATCAGGACGGGAGACCCCTCCTTTATGGGAATATACAGGGTGGTTTCGGTAACTCTGGCAAAAATCACAGGGTAGGTAGAGGCCCCATAGGCAAGTATTTTAAGCTTAGGTACCCATGTCCGGAAATGCCCCCGTACGGAGGTACGGCCGTTTCCACCTTTAGTATGTTGCGCCTGGTGTGTAGGCAACCCATCGAACTCGAGGCTTGCTTTCATCAGGCATTCATCAGGTTTTGCACTAACTTGACATTCGCAATTGTTGCGAGTGTCATGTCTGTCATTCCTATCTAAAACTGACCTTTTCTTAGTGCTTGACAAGTCGTGTCCTCTGATGTAATTGCGCTACATGACATCGGACTTGCCTAATTATCTTTGGCTAAAGGCGTGATAAGCAAGTTAGCTATTGCCACCGCCCATTATCGTCGCATACACCAAGCGTGATCAGACACCCCTGAAGAGGGAAATGGACAGGTATGATGTGATGCATCTCAACATAGGTGTCAAGCATCAGAACTTCTTGTATAGGGCATCTGCACTTAAAAGGTAGCGATGACCCATCTCTTTATCATAGTCCCATCCCATATCCCAACCAAGAGCCATAACTTAGGGCGATAGTGCCCTTGGCAGAGTCTTTTCGCCCAAGTTATCGCGTTTGGGTTGGGTCAGAGGGTGGGATTATGAAAAGGTGGATCGGCGCTTTACCTTATAAGGTTGGGTGAACAAGTTCATATCCGATATGTCCGTGTCAAAAAAATGCGAAAAAATGAGGAGTCCTTCTTGTGCCTATATTTATTGGAATGAGGCAGCCACAGAGCCACCTGCAGTGTAATAGCGTTTGTACCGCACAGCACTAATGGCCACCCTATCTCCTTTGCACAAGATGATAAAGCGCGTGTTTACGCTGGTGGGCTGCAGTACAAACTCTGACTGGGAATCTTCAGTGGCCTCTGATAGCCCTAGCGCCGTCTACACATAATAATTGCGCAGGGAACAAAGTAAATAGAGGAAGATAAATGAGTCAACGACCAGGGCAAGCGCAGGGGGCGTGCTGGAAACGAGCTCTACTGTGACTATCAGGTCAAAATATTGTTGACTTACACGGTCAGTGCGCAAGTTAGTTATAGCTTTTCCTAACGATCGGATGATAAGAGCTAGGAAAGTTGTCCTTTTTTCCAGATTTGGGCTATATATATTCGATTCGTGTGTTCAAAGTTGGTCTTTGATTAAGGCTCATGTTTTATAGAAGGCGGTCTTGTTGGCTTAATGGGCTGAAGTGTAAGATAAATAATTATGTACCGCGCCTCGCAACACACAGGTGGAAAGGATGATCGATACATGTGTGCTTTTCACCATGGCACATTGCCACCACCCTTCTATATTTTACCAATACACGACTTACTAAGTAAACGTATAGCCTGGAGATAAAGGTTTGCGTATGGCTTGCGACGGTTGTATCTTGGAAAATTATACATTTCACTGATACATAATATGCAGCATTATGTGATGTATACAGTAGTTGGTTAACACTGT
Organism: Catajapyx aquilonaris; assembly: GCA_000934665.2. Classification (NCBI taxonomy): domain Eukaryota; kingdom Metazoa; phylum Arthropoda; class Diplura; order Dicellurata; family Japygidae; genus Catajapyx; species Catajapyx aquilonaris. Next base: position 2,265 of record JYFJ02008988.1, on the reverse strand, counting down.
ACATATCACGATAATCTAGCGTCCGTAGAAGGACCAGGGATATTATGAGAAGCCACAGCAGTACAAGACACTAATACTTAACACTAGAAACCAAGGATAGTTTTGGAAGCTAGTAAGCAGATGGGGAGACGGTCAAATGACGCCTGACTACAACTATAGTGCTATAATAATTATATGGCTTAAGATAGCTTTTCTTGGCTAACGCTTAAACTCCGTTTTTCTGGCACCAATGGATTTCGAATGAGGCAACTTTTTTGAAGCGGAGTTGAAGAAAATAGCCAAAAAACTTTTACTTAGCACCAAGGAACCATAATATTTCAAATGCATTTTGCGCATCTTGCCATCTTGGTTTGATGTCGGTGCTTCAACTGTATACGATACAAGTTTGATACAGCCGAGATTGTGGTACAACTATATCAAAAAGGCATATTTGGCTGCAAATAGACATATCCCGATAATTAGGCAGTTAAAAATAAGAAACATGAAGCGTAAACTCTAGCAATTTGGGGGAGGTGTGGTGGCAGTGATGGTAACGTCACGGCTTGCTGAGTGAAAGGCCCCAGGTTCGATCCCCGCCTGGGGAACTTTCCTTTCACCTGCGTCAGGAGGGTCTCTGACCTGCACCAAGGAGGTGTCTGGCAACCTAACCTCCTGGGGGACTGCACATGGCCCAAAAAGCCATAGGACAATGCACCTGCACGAAGTGTCCCCTCCCCAACAATCCCTTTCCCTACCCTACATCCTAGTATTCCTTGCACGGAGATGAAGTTAAATAGAAAAACTGTATGGTGGTCTGCCACCTCCCCTAAACGAGCCGAAGGCTCGAGCACGGGGTATCAATAAAATAAAATTAAAAAAACTCGAGCTATTTGATTACAAACTGTGTTTCGGCGCTTAATAAGAGTATGTTGTCAGCACTTGAGAGCTCCCAATTGCACTTTAAAAATAATGTATGGTAATTCTTCAATAATTATTTAACCAGACTGCAGATGGGAAAGAGGTACTGATGAAAATTGCCAATTTTTCCTACATATAGGTTCACGGGACAATATGGACGAGGGCAGGCTCCATATAATTATTTTTTGAATGGCAATACGTGACTTTGACCCCACCTCTTTAGAGGATTGGCTAGGCCAGACCAGTGTGTTACTGAAAAGAGCGGGAGTTTCTTGGGGGACGTGTAAAGTTATTAGGTTAGAAAATAGGAATTTTAACAGTTAGGAACCACATTGATCGACTTCACCATCCAAGACGACATGGTGGCCCTGGGAGACTACATACGTCAGAGTTATTAGCGGAACTTGTACCTGGTCAGTATTCGTTTTCCTCAGACTTCAAACTCACTTCGTTTGGGGCGATGCTATGGTACCGTACATTTAGAAAAATTAAATTGATCCCCATAAACCTCATGCACACTTGAAAAATTAATTAACCCTTTGATGACGGAGTTTTTTTTTCCCCCTTTTCCGGAAATTTTATGACCTCACCGGATTTTCTTCAAATTCGGTGCATTGGTAGCCCACACCAAGAGATGCAAAACGCACATATAGTTACCTGATAAAAATGACCTCGTGACCCAATTTTGAGAGGGGCAGAGGTCAAATCATAAAATTTCGACCCCACTGATATTCTTGAGATTCGGTGCATTGCATTGGTAGCCCACCCCAAGGGATGAAAAATGCACCTATAGTTACCTGATCAAAATGACCTCGTGACCCAATTCTGATGAGGGCAGAGGTCAAATTCCAACCTCACCGATTTTCTTGAAATTCGGGGGTTATACCAAGGTTATACACACTTACATTTTTTGCGTACACGTACTACCCGTCTTAGTGAATCACAAGGGAGACTATTTGCAAGTGCCAGTCACAAATTTTCTTGAAATTCGGCGCATTGACATAGGTCCCCTCCAATATGGGTCATAGGGTCATGTCGAGCAGGGAACTATAGGTGGGTTTGTCATCCCTTGGTGTGGGCTACTAATGCACCGAATTTGAAGATAATCGGCGAGGTCGGAATTTTATGATTTGACCTCTGCCCCACTCAAAATTGGGTCACAGGGTCACTTTCATCAGGTCACTATAGGTGCGTTTTTCATCCCCTGGGGTGGGCTACCAATGCACCGAATTTCAAGAAAATCGGTGAGGTCGAAATTTGACCTCTGCCCTCCTCCAATATGGGTCACAGGGTCATTTCGAGCAGGGAACTATATGTGCGTTTGTCATACCTTGGTGTGGGCTACCAATGGACCGAATTTGAAGAAAA
>JYFJ02008987.1:0-10908 GCA_000934665.2 Catajapyx aquilonaris | reverse complement strand
CCCCCCGGCTACGTCACTGGGGCCAACTACCTGTGGAACAACGCGAATGTACCCTGTCCACTAGCATAATTTGTTTCGTTGACTCCAGGTATATATGCTCCAGCAGGATTTAACAGGTGTTTGGGCGGTGTTGACATGTAACCAAGTAGATGAGCCTATGCAATCCAAGTCGACTTGTCAAAATTGACTGGCTGGCCCCCTCTAGGCTTATAGGTATCATAATATGCAACGCAATTTTTTAGGAGTGGCGAAAAACAGTTCAATTATGCGCTTGTCATTGTTGATCTTAGGACATGGTGGGATATTTCGTGATTCGCATCTAGGATGACTTGCCCAATTATTGTGGATGACATTTCGTGCGGATTTCATATCGCACAAATCGTCCTTGTACGAGTTTACAAATAGAGGTTTTCTCTCCTAATCAGTGCCACATGAGTCGGAATAAACGTGTTGGTCTTTTTTTTTAACACGCTCGTTTTTTTTTAGGTGGGAGGACACAGCCAAAATTATAACCCGTTTGAACTGTTCATTTTTGTCCTCATTTCCAATACATTTATTCTACTTTTGTGGATTTTGCGTGATGGACAGCTCGTGCTCATTGTGTGGGGAAAACAGCTGTATTATATCTCCGGTGCGATACAATCTGGCATGCAAAATAGTAAGGAAAAGAGGTGAAAGGATGGCCAGCTGCATAATTCAATATATTGATTCATCGGTGGCGGACAAAAAGGCTTCGCAAAAAAAACAAATTGCTAAAACCGTTACACTTGCTGCACATGTCGACAAATAAACATGCAGCTAGCTTACAAAAAATATATATATATATATTGTGAGGCAGGTTTCAAGAATGAGTTATATGACTTGAACCCGCGACATTCAATGAAAAGAACTTTCGCTTTCTCTCAGCTTTCTCTTTGCCATTGACTCTTCCCATTTCCTATTCGGTCCAAAGGGAGGGGCCAGTTTTCAGTTGTATCAACATCAGGGATTGTGATGTTATCCGTCTCTGATATCGATTGTTCTTCCGCATTAAGCCAATTTTTAGCCTATATGTTCAGAGGTCGTGAATAAAGTCAATGCTCCTTGGAAAATGCTTCCTACAAATTCGAATATTTTTTTTTCTTCATAATCATCTTCCTTCTGGGGGCTTCGCGTGACGATCGTAAATAGAATCGACTGATGTAAGTACACCAACGTGGTCTTTAACTCCCGAATCTCTTACACGAAATACATTTTGGGGGCCTCATGAAAAGTGGACATGATTGTCTTTGGCTACACCTTTGGTTAATTGATGGGAATTTGTCAGGTCTGTAAAAGCGTCTTGGGCCAATCTACACGTCAAATCGTAGGGTCAATACGCTCAAAGTCGAGTTTCGTCAAAGAACAGTCATGAAACTATATATAGATTCGATAGGAAGTTCACATTTTTTAATATAGTATTTCCTTCCAATTCATGGATTAGGCATTGTGTAATACTGATTGGCACCATTTGATTTTGAATGGGAAATTATTTCCAAATTAGTTCGTCACACAATGACACCAATAGAATACTGCATTCAGTTCAATTCTCTAATGAATAGAAAGCGAATAGAATGACGGAAATTAATTCACTTCTAATCGAATGATTCACATCACTGTTAAATCTAATCACATTTCGTCCACTATTAATAATTATTAAGGTGCTGCTTCTAGCCAAAACTATAAAAAATAGTGAATCATAGGCCGGACGTAAAGCCTCCACCGAACTGTACTCGTAATCACGCAAAAAACAATCCAGTCTAGGTAGTGCGTGACATTTCATAATTTGTGTGGATAATTTCTTTATTCAAAAGTAAATTGATTTTTTTTAAAAAAAAAAGGTTGCACAATGCACTGGTCAATCACCAGAAAATTACAACCCCCGTTACTCGACTCTTTTTTTTCTCTCTTCCCATCATTTCAGCTTACGGTCCAGCCCAATTCTCACTACCTCCTTCAATTGTTCCCTCCACCTCTTCCTCCTCACCCCGCTACACAGCATGACCCTGCCCAACCACACTTAAGAAAATAAAATAAAAAAACCTTCCAAATGAGGCTACGGACCCCTGATTTACTGCGTGTTTTCTGCCTCGTACTCAACGTTAAAGCGACATAATGGCATCATATGTGCTGTTTTAGAAGCCCTCAACAAGTCTAACAAAAAATAAGTAGGGGTGGGAGGAGGGTAACTGTTGGTAAATAAGGGCCGGGTCACGATCTGCTGGTCAACGTCACCTACTAAGAAGAGGAGAAACGGTGGTGCCCAAAAATGAATGCGTAGAATGGCATCACCCACGTGAGTGGGTCGGATAAGGGTGGGAGGAGGTGGGGAGGGGTTATTAATACCATTCTCACTTCATGAATGTGCAATCAGAGCGGACCACGCCCAACTAACATTGATGGTAGGCAGGAAAAACAGATGTGCAGGAATTGAATAATTCTGCCAAGGTCGATCACGTTCATGAATATATATTTTATTTGTCTTACATTCAGGTTTGTTACACGATTCTTGTATAGGTCAGGTAAAATAATGAACTGGGCATATTCCAGTTACTGAATTATCAAATAGAAGGAATTTTTCATAATGGGTCGTATGGGTGAATACTTGGGCAGTGGAGATACACTTATGCAGAACATCGTTACCTAGATAATGGGCTGTAAACACAAGGTATAAATAACCCGGCTGAGGAGGTGTTAGCATGTAATTTTAATTGAAACTGCAATGTGTTAGGTTAGCAGGCAGGTGTAGCAGGCGATGAAAGTGTCGTAGAGTGTATTAGCGACAGAGCTGGTTTAATGCACTTTTTATTAGCGCTATTTATCTCCGTTAACAAGGCTGAATAGACCACATGACACATGTACATAAAATGAGCCCCTGGTGTCCAGAATATCACCCTAGATTTGTTTGAATCATTATGAAATGCACTGTTTTCCATAATGACATTTCTTTCGAATTTTCATATGAGTATTTCATTGAGTAAGCAGTTTTAGCAAACGGTATTGTCCATGTGCAGTTCATCACTACGAGCCTCTCGAACCACCGTAAACTTGCCTGCACGATTCGTAAAAACTTCCTAATGAAGAAAACGCAGTTCTGGCCGGATGCGACGACCATTTCCACACTTCCCTGAACATAATCCATGCCCATCAAGTCTATTTCCATGCAGTGGGAGTCGTGCTATTCCCCTACCGAGCGCTCTCACTTTTTTTTTTTTAGCTAGGACATATATTTTTGTAAACCTAACTGCCTGGCTCCTGCTTGGTACAAGCCTGATAGCTGGTCCTAACCCAGTCGAAAGAGCCTGGGGACCTTCCAGATACGGTTCGTGGCACCAGAATGAAAAAAATCCTGTCGTTAAAACAGGAAGTATACTTACGCAGATTTTTTTTTTTTAAAAAAAAATCTGGCCCTGTACAAACCCATGTTTTGCACACTGAAAATAGTAGTTCTATTGCACAAAAAATCGGAATCGTGATCGACAAAGAAATGCGCTACGGTTTTTTCACGTGACCATCGTGTTGTACTTCTCGGCCTTTACGCCAGTAACAATTATCATCACCGCTGAAAGCGTGCGATAGATTCTGCCAGCTTAATTGGCCCGAATTTGAGCAGCTAATGGCAAATAGAAAGGGAAACTCGTGCACGTGAATAATTAACTCTGAGTTAGGATTTCAAGGACACGGTGCTGTGTTTGATCGGGACGATGCATGTTTTATTTAGAAGGATTCGATTACATAGAGTGTCAGAGTAATCATGGGTTATGGCAGGGTATGATACTGGAAAACAAACCGATGTTTCATGATATTAGTTTAATGCTTTGTAATGCTGGAGACTTTGTGTCTACTTATTGAGAGCTCGAGGCTATGCCGCTACTCTTGTGTGAGGCAGAAAACATCATCAAATTAATGTGCCCTGGCCACATGGCCTACATTATTTATTTCATTGTCTATGTATGAAAAATCCGACGCGTATATTTCATACCGAAATGAATGTAAAATAATAACTTTATTTCCCACGCTTTTGAGCACAATCCCGTTCAAAGCCTGGTAAGTGTAATCCGATGTAATCATATGCACCAACGAACAGGGGGACATGAGGGCGGAGCATTTTTAAGCAACATATTGTGACAAAATCTGGGCCATGCAATAAACACCTGAAAAATAATGCCTATTAATCGCTTGGACTTGTGTAATTCTGTGGTAACTGAACCATGACAAATTTTACTTTAGTCTATGCATAAATGAATGACACCAAACGGCTCGTAGACAGAATTCACTTCCAAATATTCTTACTGCTTGAACCTTGTGATACTCAAACAAAACCACGTTGTTCGGGTTTCTCAGTTTCTCCCTACCCATCCTGTTCTCCGTAGTATGCAGACTCCTCATAGGCCCTGCAGCTTCAGCAATCCAACCCTACCCACCTCGTCTCTTCCAGGCATACGTCGTAGCTGGTCGTAGTCATGATATTACTCTTAGTTACCAATTATCGCCTCAGGATTTACGTGCGCGAAACCGTGCGAACGTTGCAGTTGCGTGGTAGTCAGGAACCCAAGCCACGTTGGAATCTCAAATGGGTGCAAATTGACGTCGCCTTCAAAGCTATCAGTTCTTGGATTCTAGTCTCCTAATGCATGATTTTATGCGCTAGTGAACCTGCCTTTATTTGCTGATCTGTTGCCATTATATGCACATGTCAAGAATGCACGGCTATACTATAGGACACGGAATCCAATATTCCAGCTTGCCTGGAATGATTCTGATTCAGAACACAATGGCTTCATTTACAAGTCGTCGATGAGCTTGTTTGTTGCTAAATATATTGGTAAAAAATTCATATTTATGATGCACGAGTTGTGCCTCCAAGCAGATTCCTGTAAATGAACATGAGATGATCATTCTTCCCAATTTGAGTACATGGTTCTAGTCTAGTGAACTTATTGGATTCTCGTCTTCCAATCGGGGACAAGCTTGCATATCCCCTCAACAGAGACAAATATTTACTCTTCAGTGATAAAAACCAATCCGTATACACAACCTGCCTTCATCCTTCATACCATACCCTATGCAGATTATTAACAACTACTGATGGAATCAATAATTACAGAATCCTTCAAAAATCGCATTTATTCTTAAGAAAATACCCTATCACCACCTTCGAAGTCACGGACAGGCATCCAAACACGCCCCCCTCCAGACCTGTATGCCACCCTGCACCTCCACCTCCACCTAATTCCCATGTAACCGCGGCGAATTTCAAAGGCATGTTTCTGGGTGTTAAACACTTCGGTCTTATAGCAAAAAAATAGGAAAGATTTGAAGGAAATAAAAAAAAAAACGAGCGTGTAGAAGCAACGCACGCCATTAAGCTCGAGTGGGTTGGGCCTCTTCTTCCTCCACCTACATGATTACTAACGATGTTGACAGAGAATGTCGACCTCTCTCGCAGCCTCGCCTTACTTTGCCCTGCCGTTTTTCCTATATAGTCCATGCGAATTAAATTGGCGCTCGCCATTTCTGCACGTTCAAGGCTTCCATTCCCAAATATACCGAGATAAGCAGAAAAAAGGGCGGAGAAAGAGGGACGAACCTGCTTGAAACCCGACACGGAAGTGACCAACACGGACCACTGCTGATGAAAGACGACAAACAAGAGGCTGTTGGCTTGTTGCTGGGATTATTGTCGTACCATGGTAACTGAACATTCATCTAAATGTGGCATGAGTTTCAGTTCGGAGATCAGGCCTCTTGATGCTCTTCAGTAGCTAATCCTTTGCATTCACATCTGAGAGCCACCGTTATGCCCCTCATTGAGTGCAAGTACTTATGTGAGACAGGAAAATGGACCAACTCCCTTTGGAGCGATATTTAGGCTTACATTGCTGGCTAATTAGGTTGAATTACTGTAAGCAACTGTGAGGGGTTCTGCTCCCTATGTTGGCGGTCGTCATCTGTAGGAAATTACATTTTCTTGTCATTTGAGGGAGAGGATGCATTATTATTAGGCTTGGTACGTTGTATGATTCGTTTATGGCATTAATTACGCAAAGGTGTGACTTTTGACTGGAGATTAATGTCGTTCTTTCCTGCGTAGGTCTATCCTGTGCCCTATTTTTGCTTCCTGTAAAAAAAACTATAGCATTGTATAATATGTATAATATTGGATACTAATAGTTTATACCGCGTTGGCATACAAGTGAAGTCTACAAAGTACAATTTTAGTGATTTTGAGTTATTTACACTACCAAGGATAATTTTGTTCTCTCCATCGCATCGCCTGGTTAATATGTCCATTCAGTCCTAAAGATTTATAACGAGCCAGGAAGCCAGGATTTTCTGTGTTCACAACCATGTAAGAAAGTGCAAGGTCAAAATAATCTGCTCTGGATTGATCTTGAAACATTACTGTTTTTTTGGGCTTACAGTTAGTGGATTTCACTTGTATTGCGACAGTATTTAAACATCTGTAATATTTATCAAATATACATTATGTAAATTAGGGAATATAATGCGGTATATTTCATAATCTAGATCAGAACGTGTCGGTGCATATCTCGCGGACGCTAACATGAAATGTGGCAGAGAGTTACACACCATGCACAGTAGTTGTAGAGCACACAATGGGATTTCCAACCGTGCATACTTTATATCTCTGCCACACTTGAAAGTCAGGAGGTAGAGAAGCATGGAAGTGATAGTCAGCAAGATCTTCAAAGAGATGGATCTTACTGAATTCGAATAAACATAACCTTCAATATTTTTTTTCAAAATTAAATAGTATTAAATAGCGCAGCATTAGACCTTATATTCCATAAATTATGCGCCATATAACTTATACTTTGCATGTAAATCTACAGAGGATGAGCACAATATACCACCAGGTGTCTTCTCATAATTTTGTAAATGAAAGTCATGAAACAAAAATGGGGAAATATAACGTTAAAATTCACTCAGATTTTCTCTTATAAATCAGGATTTACACACCTAAAAGAAGAATAGCAAAGCTTAGGATCCCTTCTGCCAGCCCATACTAGACTAAAAATTCGGGCGTATCCCAAACTTTTTTCTCGAAACATCCCATAAATGCAAAACAGTGCCTTAGTATCGCACAGCAGCTTCCTCCATAACTTACAACATCCAATTTTACGAGTACTCAACCCCCCTGTACCTTCGCCTTTTTATCCGTCCTCTTAGCGCCACAATCCTGAAACGATATCCGTAGGCCACAGGTAAATGACGCTTATTCAGGACAGACTTGATTCTACCAGCACGATAAAAAAAACCGATTGCATCTTCATTATTTTGGTTCTCCCTGAGACATGTTAAGCGTACCGATTCTTCTATTATTTCCCCCCTAGCTTTTTCACCCTAGGCGTTTGATTTATGGAAAGGCTACTTCATACGCAGGCTGTTCGCAGCAGGACTACGGCAGCCTAATTCACCTCAGCTCGTTTCTCGCCCAGAGGGGCACAAGGAAGGAAAAGTTTACTACAGTAACCCAACGGTGAACGCAGCGTGTGTGGAAATGGGCAAGAATTGTGATAAAATACGCTCGAGAGAATCTCGCCTGCTTCAAACACGTTCTGGCTCGAGAAGTAAGACGTTGGGCTAATGTGCTAATATGAACCAAGAGACGCTGGGTATATTGCTATTACATTCCGCACACCTTGCCTATACAGCCTACCATTCACATGATATTCTCTATAATAAGATGAAATAGAGGGTGTTATATAGGAGGTGCAATTCATAATGTGACACTGCACTAGTAATGTTCACTTATCTCAAGAGCAATATTTACAAGCCTCATCTGCTCTATATAGTGAAGGTTGACTGCTCGATTTTATATCGTCCTCCGATCTCTCGAATCCATCTTGTGATAGTTACTCTAGGTTGATAGCTTTCGACGTCTAGGCCCAGTACTCTCTTGGGAGAGTAGCACTTCAATATATTTGCATACCAAAAAGGGCAGGTTATACTGTACATACCCTTCTCCATCGCCGGCGTTCACGTTGAACGAAGTCCTTCTAACTGTTCCCAACAGTTCTGTAAGTAGAAACAAAGTGTTTAAATAACCAATTTATTGCCACTCTCACACTATATGATCTATCGCACTAACTACACACCAAATGTCCATATTTACAATACAGATGCTATAATACAAGGAAAGAATGACAGATGTCAATAGGAAGAAATGTTTGTCAGTCCAATCAGAACTGGCAGCTTTCGTTCGTACACTTTCCCTCATTTTCCGGCACTAATTACCAAACGCTGCCGGTAAAAGTGTGTCCAACACTTGAATACCGGCTGAAAACCCCTATAAATAATAAATGATAATACTACTCTCAACCCAATAAGGCAAATTCATACACTTTGATATTTGGACAGTCCATTGCACTCGCATTAACATATGCCCACGTTTTGTAGTTGTACAGCTCACCCCCACGGGGATATGGTACAGCGTCCTAATCATTCATAGCCAACAGCTGCCCGTACGAGGAAATCGGGAATGGCATGCAGGAATGAATAAGGTCGTGATGCATATTACGGTCACATGCATTCATAATTTATAGGCGTGAGGCCTGCTCATTGACTGCATTCCCTATGCTAATTCGTCGGGCCATCGGGCAAAACGACGCCCATATCAACAATTCGACATTATCATTGCGGTCGACCGAGGGATCATTTTTCAGCCAACTCGAAAACCTGTCAGTGCCAATTTTTATTCTGCGTGCACAAGATGTTGCAAGTTAAGTTACTCCTTGTAAAGAGATAGGGGAGGAGAAGGAGAGAGAGAGAGAGAGAGAGAGAGAGAGAGGAAAAATGGAAAGCTTGCAGTACAAGTTGTGGGTTACTAGCTACGACTTCGTGATATTCTACCTCGTTTCCAACAATGGCCTGCTAAAGCACGTATTCTCGCGGCTTACAAAGAGAGCTAATTGCTAACTGGGGAACACATTTGACGCAAATTGCCAGAGCTGACGGAGATCTAGTCGTAAAATCTACCATCCTAGAAGTTTAGCGATAAATAATTTTTTTTACACTGTTAATGTTATGTATCTTTCATGTGACGTTTATCAAAGTGAAGCCAAAAATTGAACCGATAAATATTACAAAATCAACAATGACCAGATGGAAGGTCATCACCAGAACTCGGGGTCTAAGTGGGTAAAATCCATGATAGACATCAATATTACCAGGAAGACAATGTAGAAATTGACGCATGCGCGCTTCAGGCTGAAATGAAGGAGGGACAATGGTCAATCGGGGACTTAGAGGTTACCGAGAATAGGATCAACCGGAGCTAAATTACACATGGAGCAGTAAAAAAAATATATGATCATCCTGAAAATGTTCCACATACCCGGTACTATAGTGCCAAATTGACATCATCCAATAGTTGGCATATAGGCGATTTACTCAAGCAGAATGACAGCTCACGCATGAGGATCCAGCCGTTTTGATGTGGAAGTGCTATCAGAATTTTCAATTTATAGCCACTTCTACTTTTGCACATATCCGGAAGTGTTGCTGGAATTGGACTCAAATTTTCCCCTGGGAGTGTTCGTTTGCACCGTCATTTTTCGAAAAGAGCCACTATAAAATATGGCCGAAAGTGCGTTGTACTCTCGTAAAATTATTTTTTAAAAGTGAGAACGGGTCAAGGGATCTGAAACGCCATACCTGGAGTAGAGAGCTCATTTTTAAAAAACTATCTTTCTAACTGCACCCTCATTCTTGTAGGCGCAGTCACGACAAAACCTTAAGAAACCATCCTAATAATTGATCTAATTTAGTGACATTGGGTAGGAGCCTGGAACCAAACAAGTCGGATGAGTGTCAATAACCATAAACGCGTGCTGGAAATTTTTTTTGTTGAAAGCTTGGACCCAGATTGCGCTTAACATACTATAGAGGTCATCTCACGGTCCATAGCTGCGTCCCATGTCAAAACGTGCAACTTTCCATGGACAAGAGGGAAAACTTCCATTTATAAATTAGCAGGATTTGTTGACCAGAGACCGACTTCCACCCCACAAGTAGCAATAAAACGTGATTGTGTATCCCCGAAACAATGATAAGACGTTAGCACGTCGTAAATTTTCACGTACCTGTTTGCGACCGGGTTTATCGGGTAGTCGTATCGCTCGTATGGCCATTCCGAGGAAATAAGTTTTGGGAGGTTGTACCGAAAGCAAAAAAATAATAATAAACCGCCCTCATAATCAACACGCAACGCAGTAAATTCAAACAAACGCCCGTTACAACGAGTTGGTATATGGTATGGTATCCCTCACCATACTCTTCCTCTATATATTTTTTTTCAATGCTTGACATTTTTGCATCCCTATTGGAGATAATCGTTAGGGGTATATTATAGCCAGTTGTTTTCCCTACATCGATTACCCATTCGGCTTTCATGTGTAGGCCTAATGGGTTGGAACGTTGTGCATCTCTATAGTAGTGGACATGACGTTTTATTCAGCCAGCACCCATTGCACCCCTCACCCGTCTCTTGCATGCAGTCAGCCACTAAATGAGGAGTCCTGGTGCAAATGGTACTCAGCCACAAATGTGTCGGTTTATCAGTTTAAGGAAATTAAGTTAGACATCATTGTGTAGGTGTTCGGATTGAGGGTATTACGAGGCAGGATTATAAGTTGTTCTCCCTCACAAAGGGTGCCACGAGATGGCTATAGGTTGGTGTGTATGTTGAAAAAGTATGTCGTGGCAGTGACTAGGAGTCTACTGAATTGTGTACTAGTGTGTACCGTGTGGTGCAGTATATTAGCTACAGGGCAATTCCACGCGTTACGTACAGACAATCGGAAGCTGTGTTGAGGTGTTTAGGAGTCCACCGCGGCTAGGTACTTGCCGTAATAGATTAACTGT
>JYFJ02008986.1:0-10923 GCA_000934665.2 Catajapyx aquilonaris | reverse complement strand
TCTAAACGGTACCAAGAGCTATTAATAATTAATAGCTCTTGGTACCGTTTAGAATTGAAAGCCACCTTTTCACCGGATAATCACCGAATTATGTGTACCGTCAATAGCTAATTATTAGCTATTGACGGTACACATAATCCGGTGATTACAGACAAAAAATATCTGATTAAAATTATTACGTGTCGTGTTGGCAAGTCAAAGTTCGGGACCCTTGACACGAGCCTAATAGACTTAAAATTTCTGAACAATTTTGAAGTAATCCCCTATTCATAACCTTTCAATGGCATAGGTTTCATTGTTGTATTCTTTTTGTGGCGCGGGAGGCTTGAGGCTACTCACTGGGACGAAATGACCATTTTCACTTCTCCATCCCCAATCTGTTGGGTATCAACAGTTCAAAAAGAATTGTCCCGTCGCGTCGAGCGGGACAATTCTTTTTGAACTGTTGATACAAGGTTCACTCTTCTCCATTTCTGCACGCTGCACCTGTAGGTATGTCCTAAAAGAATGTTGCCATGCTGCCGCGGATGTGGGAGGAAGTGCGCCAAGATCAAAGTTCGGACCACATTTGAGAGGCAATTGGGACATATTTTGGATAAAATTGGGACCACCTTAGAGAGAATACTTTGATCACATTTTGGACGAAAGGGCCACATTGTAATTTTTGAAATTTGATTAAAAGGCACCTACTGCAATCCACAAATATGTGTGGAAATTGTGTTGGACTGACTGTAGGCCATGGGTGCAGTAACCGCAACAACGCCACTGATGAGGACATGGATGATGACGACCCTGATGGTGAATTACAAGATGTGGACTTTCTTGGAAGCAGATGCAGACCTGGCTCCACAGCCATTTCATTTAAACGTTAAGAAAATTATGTAGCTTCCCTTGTAGTCCAAGATTTAAGAAAGTAAATTTTCCATGATCAATTTAAGGAATAAACAGTGTTAGTAAAATGTTCTCCGCTGTAATTTTTTACACTCATCTCTGAGTAGAATGATTCATTCTCGCCGCTCTAAACAGAAACAGACGACAATTGAAAAAATCCCGTGCTTATACAACAATGTGTGCCTGTTTGGGTGGAGTTCAAGGAGCTTTACAGGTAATCTGCAGGCTATCCAGGCACCCAAACCATCGCCACTGACTCTAAATGAAGCGATACAATCAAAACAAGCACTATGGAAAAAGAAATTCGGTCTAAGACAACCCGTCCCATTCCTGCGTGCGTTCCAGAAAAATTCAAAGTAATTAATAGGTTTTGCAGGTTAACATAATCAAGTTTATATCAAAATTGTTGGCACTTTTTTCTAAATGACAACACACGTCAAAACAAGTAATTTGGAAAAAGCAATAAGTGTCAAAGTCCATGCGTTCGCTTTCTGTGCAGGTTCAAGGAAAACTGCAGATATGTTACAGTTTTTGCAGGATTGCAGGGTAATCCAATGCAGGATCACTTGGGAACTTTCAGATATTGTTGACGGGGGCCAATTGAACATGAATCCCAAATTTCGTTTAGTAACTCTAAATGTTCAGGTAATATGCTATTTGCACTGGACTACTATCCTGGTTCGTGATCCTAGCGCCGCCCATGGCAAACCCCCCCTTGGTCGGGGAGATCAGCTAAGCTCACACAAAAAGAGGGGGAGTGACCGGGGGCTGCACAGAAGTATACTTGCAGAGTGATTCGGGACCTGATAGGAGGAAAGATCCGCGCAGAGGCCAGCTGAATGGACTGTACTTTAAATCATCTCGAGATCACATATAATGTTCAATACTTTGTCAATCATACGTAACAAGCTGTTATGCTGAAATGCTCAGCATGCAGACAATGCAAGTTTGGGATTTTGGAAGTTTTTTTTATTTGTTCCTCCACTACTTAATATCTTAGATCCAAGATTCGGCAAATCTGCATCTGCAGGGCCCACTGTAGTAAATAAGTTTGTAGAGAGCAAAATGGTTCCGTAACAAAATATTGAAGCTCACTGATCAAGTGCCTGGCACTTTAAAATATCACATTTCATTTTTAAAGACCACAGATTGAACTGTTGGAAAGATAATACCACACACCCACTTGCCCAAGTCACTTACCAAACAGGCGAAATAGATGTATAGCACCATAGAGCTTCCTCATAGGTTTGTCAGGATATTCCTTCAACAAGTCAGAGTATTGCTGCCTCTCAAATTTATAGAGCAGCTGGGTACCCAGCATCACATCAAAATAGTCCTTTATGCCGCTCATTACCTCCATAACTGAACTTTCTCTGCCATGACAAAGGACTCTTATTAGCAAGGATATAACGTGTCAAGAACGTGAACCTACTTCTTAGGCATTGGATTCGGCTGCTCCAGCTTATACTGCAGGTAGTCTTCGAGAATCATTTCCACAGTCATCGTGGCAGGCAGGTTCACCAGCTGGAAGTAAAATCAACGGTAAAATTATACATTCCAAGTTTTCTCAGGTGTGCTTTACATCACGCACACCACAACTGCTGCTGTGGTGTGAGGTTGATGCTATATTGGAGGTGTGAATTCATGCTACATTGGGAGGCTGCTTTTGCCTATTGGGTCTCTGCTGCTTCTGTCTTGCCAAAATCATGAATAACATGACTTTTTTTCAACTAATCATAGAGGCATGTGGGCACTAGTGACATGGTATATGGGAGTGGGCCTCGTCACGAAATCTTGCACCTGTGAACACTGCGGAGAGGGGGGCATGTGTGTACTATGACCCTGGTAGGTGAGAAGGTCATTTTTATTGTTTTCTTTTTGGGATATATGTGAACTGATTAGGTGATGTAATGGATGGAGTAGCCCATTGTGTTGATGTTGCTGTATGGCTTTTAATGACCAAAACAATATTGCCCTTTCTTGTGGCCACACCAACCATGGCACATCACTCTGCATGATTTTTGAAGTCAAATACGAGTGAAGTGAAGGTGGCTCTTGTTGTGGGTTTTGAATCCGCCATTATTAACTTTACATCCTGTGTGCTGCAGACCAATGAACAGCCAAGCTTAGCTACATAGCAACAGTGAAGGCATTCAAATTTACCCCCTCCTCCCAGTCCCAGGAACGCACCTCATCTGTTCATGTGACAGCCACATCAATAGGCTTTTTGGGCTGTCAATACTTTGAAACATTGCCAACATGACAGGACCCCAGCCTGCCCACCCAGCCCCAAAAGGGCTCTTAGAGTCAAGATCTTCCGTTTTCTCACCTTCTTCTGACGTCCAATTAAATCTCCATCGTCAACCAGACAAAGCTTTATCTCATGTGGAATAACCACTTTAACCTCCAGCCGCTTCGGAGCCTGTGTCTCCTACAAAAGAGATGCATTTCCAGTTCAGTGACCACTAATAATCGCACCTTACAACAATAATTTCAAGTGCAAATCTACTAAACTGCTTAGTGCAAGTTAAATATTCATTTGCAACTTGAAATCCTACAGAAAAACCAAGTTACAGTTTCCACAAGTGACCTGTTCTCATGAACTTGTTCTTTTTTTTAACCAGCATGGAAAGGGAAACTTGTCCTAAGAATGACGGGCCCACAAATGAAAATAACCTAGCTACCAAACAAGGCCAAAAGAAGAATGAAAATTTCTATAGTTAAGCTACTGTAGTGAGGCCAATCATTCACATTCCCTCATACCTCCCAAAATTCCCAATCATTCTGACGTGGCTGTAGATAAGCAAAAATAAATAGTGAACGGAAAGGGAAGTGAATAATAAGAGAAAGAAAAATAACTACAAACCACAAAAGACACTAACAAGGCTTACAGGAAATTGGTAGTATACTGATATTTGTTAACAACTAAAAGTTTGCTGCCTGATGGTGTCAATGAAAAAAGTGATAGCTAAAATGGCATAAAAGATAACCTAGAAATAACAAGGAGTATCACTAAGGAGATTTTTTTTCATACTTGGAATGGTCACAAAAGTATTCTTATAATAGACAAGATTTTTCCAAGAATTTTCATACCCCATGTTTGCTGGTAAATTCAAGCGCAACAAGATCTTGAAAATTCCCATCTGGTGGCTATAATTATCATCATGCCACAATAGGTAAGGTATACAGTGGGATTTATGGGCATTAGGGTCAATTGCACGACTCAAATTAGAAGAAATTCTGGGATTTTCTCAACACATCATCTCAGAAAACAGAAATGTTGTCACAGCACATATTTCTGAGAATCTCTTATGAAATCTAACGTAAAGGTAAATTGTGGCATGTTGCCCCCGCTGGGGTTGAGTTTGTATTGCCCGCGCCTCCCCGCCCAGCGGGGGCAACATGCCACAAAATGTACCCAATTCCACCCATTTCCCGGGAAAATCTGAGATCCAAACATCAAAGTTTTTCTACTTACAATTTATTTTACAGCAATAGGGGAGACCAGTTTGTTGGATACAGGGCTAAGTTGGCACAGTCAAATTTGTGAAGAGGCTATTAGGTTCCAGACCTTATGCTTAAGTGGTAGGTGCAGATAGGCATGCTCCACATTACATCCTGTTTGCAATTCAATCGCAAATGAGTGTTGGGGGCAGTAACGATTTTTTAGAAGTTTTTGACCATGTGAGTAAATTTACGAGGGCAAATCGATAAGCAAAGAACGGATTTCTAGGTTCTAAAAAACCCTCGAATAGGTAGGCATTTAGGTCCTGAAAACAGTTAAAATAGGCTCTTAAATAGGTACTAAAAATCAAGCAGGTCCTAATTTATTTTCAGTCCTATGCCTACTCTTGGCCATGTAATTTTGCAACACAGTAACAAAGGAGCAGTTGTTCCATATTTTAGTTAAATATTATTGTTATTAGGCAGCGATGCCTGTGACAGTACAAATTTAATCGCTGAAAATGACCTTTCGACGTCACACAAAGCAACTGGATCATTCTTGAAAAGTTAAATTTCTTCCACAGCCAGTTCATCTGGCATGTCTATAGGCTACAGCTTCTTTGCTATTGACAGGTTGAAGTGGGAGGGATGACTTGAACAGAAAACATGTAGAAACTGCCGAAAATATTACGAAAAGGCGTCAAGAAGGCGTAAATAGGTGAAAATAGGCGCTAATAGGCCATTTAGGTCCCAATGTCCACAATAGGCAATTTTAGGTTTTATAAAACTGCGATTTTTGAGATCCTTGTGTTATGAAACGGATAGATATTTCGGTTCCGGTGTTCTGCCTACAAAATAAAAAGTAGGTAAAAACCTAGTAAAGTAAGTAGGTAACCTAGTAGTAAGTTGATAAGTCACACACAATAATTTTTTCCGAGCCAAGTTAAATGTCAATTGTGTAGGTGACAGTAAGGGACAATCTTTGGCTATATTTCAACGTATGAATAGTTTCTGTTGATGCATTGGTCCCACCGTGGCACAAGGTTAAAGATTCCACGTTCATAGAATTCAGTTTTTTTCCCATACAGCCTTTTTTTCAAGGGGGCAAAAAGACAAAAGTCGCTCGGCGTAAGGCCAGGTCCATGGTCAGGTCTGTACACATCTGCATCAAAAGAGAAGAAGCCAGCAAAGATGGCGAATGTGTTAGCATCATCCATCCTTATTGAGCAATAAGCTGTTGTGCCTTTTTGTTGCAGAAAGGCAAAACTCCCACCCAAATTCCCAAAGACATGACAGAAGTGTATGGGAACACCTGCCTGGACCATAGAAACATATCAAGATGGTGTAAGCTGTTTTCTGAGGGTCGAGAAGACATCTTTGTGGTTGCTCCCTTGAAAAAACTGCCTTGTGGCAAAAAAAGGAGGTCTATGTGCCACGGTGGGACCAATGCATCAACAGAAACTATTCATATGTTAAAAAATAGCCAAAGATTGTCCCTTGCTGTCACCTATAAAACATCAATTTGTTATTGACATTAGCCTTAGCCTGAAAATACTCATTGTGACCGAAGCAGTTTGGAGGAGGGGATATGGTGTCCGACTGCTAATCGGGAGGTCCTGGGATCAAATCCCGGGGCTGGCAACTCTGACCGTGGTTTTCAGTGGTTTCCCACTTCCAGGAAAATTCCAGAGTTGCTTCCGTAATTAATAGGCCACAGCCGCTTCCTTCCGTCCCTATCCTATCCCAAAGAGCACAGTAAAATGAAAAGCAAAGAGTTCCAGGCAAAACCAATATCCCGTCTAAAGAGCCGATGGCTGATAACGGGGTATGAATGATTATTATTATTAAATAATTATTTTGCGTTACTTATCGATTTGCCATAGTATATTCTGCTTCAGGTTTTCTTTTTTCCTGCCAGTGGAAGTGCAAGATCACTTAGCACAATAATTCATTTGCAAGGCAGAATGTCTGCCTACAAAATGACCGCCTAACCCTACATGAACCTTTAATATTTGTCACTCATGAGCAGGACTCAAAAGGTTTTAAAAAATCCTATGGGGCAAGTTGGCACATTTTGCTTGAGCAGATTGGCACTGGTGACTACCAGCCCCACATCTGGCAAGACCATGGCCACCTCTACTGCCTCTTCCCTGTTACTCATTAGGCTGGGCCTATGCACTTTTCCCAGTTGCCAGCTACTTGCTCCTTAGCTAGAAGGCACACTATGTGAAGGGCTCAGGAGAAAATGTGTTAGACACCAGTAGAGTAAACCAGGATCAAGATTTTGTCATGTTTACATGAAAATTCTAATTCTGCTTTAATTTTTCATCCCAAAACAAATGGATCAAGCTGTCGTACATCAAATTAATTTGAAATGTACCTATTGTTTGTAATTGAATTACTGTTGAATCCTGATATAACAAACTTCAAGAGACCACGGGAAAAGGTATGTCATAACTGAGGTTGTTATAGCCAAATTGCCATTTTTGCAACGAATGCACGAAGTTTTCTACTTTCCATATGCCCATAATGCACACTACTACATACTGATTGACGAAATCGATCAAAAATGCAAAATTAGCTCACCTGAAAATTATTCAGGGCAAAAAAAAAAATGTCATTTTCTTCTGCCAAATTTACCAGAAAAAGCATCTTTTCCTTCAAAGGGCCAAGAAATAGTCTGTTATAGCCAGGGGCAGATCCACAGGGGGGGGGGGGGGGGGGNCCCCCCCCCCCCCAATCAGCCTAAGACTCTTTTAAAATATTATAGGTAACAATCACCTCAGATTTCATTCGAACCGCGATTTTTTCGAACGGCCGCGCGACCTAAACCCACACCTCCCACATTCACCTAAGCTCGTGTGACCTTGAACCCCCCAAAAATTTTGCGCCCGCCGCCATTTGCATAGTTCCTCCCCCGAAATTCCTCCCTGGATCCGCCCCTGGTTATAGTAGAGTAATTTGTCATGGACATAATGTGTTGGGGACGAAATTTCCTGTCACCCTTCATGCTAACTCACAACTTCACACAAGCTCGGCGGTGGTTGGCAGGTGTTGTAATATGCAGATACAATAAATACAGTACATCCCGAGGGGAAAAAATACATTAATCTTTCATCATCTGTTGCAAGGATTTCACTGAATCGATGCAAAAGGTTAAATGCTTTTCCTGTGATATGAATCCTGACCGCAAATGTGCACCAGGTGGTTTCAAAATTTGGCACAATTGCTATTCTAGTTACGAATAACAAACAGCATCATTGTAATGGAGAAACAATTTTCCAATATGGTGCAGGCTTAAGGCTGTTTCACAAATTCCGTGAAGAGTGAGCGGGCAGATAGTGGGTGGTAGCTGGCACAGGCAGAAAACCAGTGAATGAGCCACTAGTGCCAGAATCGCCCTGGCAGAGGAAAGCTGGTTGGAGATCCCACAAGTGCAGCGGGTGGACTGTAAGTTTTTAGAAAGATGGTGGGCCCTAAACAGGAGGGACCTATACCGTTGCATAGGAAGGGGCTGTTTTGTCCTTGTTGTGGGAGGAAGGTGGCCTTAAGCCTTCCAAAGCAACAGCTGGGCAAGAGCACGTAAATGAGCATCTATGTCCCTCCTTGCTAAACATGCTTTTTCTTGCTCCTGGGCACAGTCTTCTTGCCTCCTCCAATCACCCGCTTCCCATCTGTCCAAAGTCCATCAGGATGGACTTCCAGCGATTCCCACAGCTCAGTTTCAGCCTGCAGCACCACCGCCGAATTTGTGAATTGCCACTGCTCACATTCCGCATCCCAAACAGCCTTTACTCTCCCATCTTGTAACTAGTCAACTCCAGTTTGTTTTTTTAACCCCGTGATAGGCCTACATAGGCCTTTTTGGGGGGTGGTACACCACCATCAATTTTCTTGTACTTCTTCAATCTCCAATGCAAGGAAACAGGACAATGGGTGAGGTTAGGGATTTTTGGGGAGGGGACACGGGTGCAGGTGCAATGTCTCAAGGTTGGGCCATGTGCAGTCCCCCAGGAGGTTAGGTTGCCAGACACCTCCAAGGTGCAGGTGAGAGACCCTCCCGACGCAGGTGAAAGGGACCTCCCAGGCGGGGATCGAACCTGGGACCTTTTACTCAGCAAGCCGAGACGTTACCATCTGGGCCACCACACCTTCCCCCGACTCCAGATATATGAGACTTGAATGGACCACAGAAATCAGTATTCTATAAGTCACTAACCACTAGACACTTCAAATGAAACTCACAATACAGACACAAAAAAACCTATCCTAATATATATGCAGGTTGTATGCGTCACCACTCATAGACATGAAGAAAATAAAAGCTCCCCAAAAACCTGCAAGTGACCTGGATCAAGCAAATGACACGTGGTATAACTTGTCAAAGTGCCTGGTAATTATTTTTAGTCAATTACTGCTATCATATGTAATCTACAGCCACATGTGTGGGTTTCGTGTTATGAATAACTCTGTACATAATAATTATAACCTCTCACTTTTTGTTTCTTTTCCGGTTACCCAGTGATAGAGCTAGTGGCCCTCTTAGGGGGGAAGGGGAGGTTCCCAAGGGAGGGCGCTGAAATTTTTAGTCATTTCTGACTTTGTGAAATACACCAGACCTTTTCTGCTGGCCCCGGGCAGAGTAGGGAGTGCAATTCTGCCCCGGCATGTCGGGTGAAAAGCGGAAAAAGACCCGGCCAAGCAGAGGTGATGGGGACGGGATTTGAACCCCGGCCTCCCGCTTGGCTGGCCAGCGGCGTAACCGCTAGACCACCATGCCGCCCCAATAACCCCTCACTTTCTTCTCACAAATTTCAGTTGCCAAACCAATATAAGTATCCTGCAGATTTTCTATAATCCTTGCCAGTGTCCTTTGCGTTCTGAACACCCACCAAATTGCCTTCCCTAGTACTGAAAAATAACATGCAAGCCAAAATACTTACTACACTTCGCTCTAACAACGGAATAGGCTCAGCAGAAGAGGTTGGTTCACTCACAATGGCATCTGGCATCAGGCAACTCTCAACACGCCTTTTCTTCCTAGGAGGAATGTCACCAGAGCAAACAGCCAGACAGTTTGAGGTTGAAGTAGATGCCTGGGATGAAGTTTTAGCTTTCCCCATTTGGGAGGATTTTATCACAGCTGTGGATTTTGGCGTGCTACGAGTCATTGATGCCCCACTTCCCAACTTGGGTGTGTTTGAGGTTTTGGTTGCAGCCAACTGTCTGGTTCCAGGAGACTTGGCATTGAGAGAAGACACCGCTTTGCCAACTGAAGCTGGTTTCGGTGATGGGGTGGGGGTGGATGTGGGTGTTCCTGGACGAGATTGGGGTGATGGCACAGCTTTCTCAACCCCTTGTGGAAGAGGTGCCTTAACTTTTGGTGTCTTTTCTATGGGAGAGTTGGGAGGTGATGAGTGAGAATCATCCACCTTTCCACCATCAGTCTTTCGCTTGGCTGCAACCTTAAGAGCTTTCTTGTTCTTCCTGAAAAACAAAGGTCAGAATCAGTTATTGCATAAACATTCATTCAATATGCATTAGCAATACAAATCATGGCTTGGAGTGGAAGGTTTATTTTCAAGTGCATTCTCTATGAACATTGAAACCAAGCAAACAGCCCTTGCTTTGTTTTGCAACCAAAAGCCCATAACCCTGTTGTGTTCTCTCCTTCTAGCAGTTGTGCCCAAAATGGTTAAGTGGGGAGTGTTGAAATTTTGAGTTATTGTGCAGTATTGGACATTAATGGTGTTGTACTGGTGGAACCACAGGCCACTGGTGGCAATAAAGATAATAAAATCAATAAAGTACTAGTAATTGTGGTAGTCCATGTGACGTCACCAGCTGTGCACACTCGTTTGAAACACGTTGGAAGGAGTGAGGGAAAGGTGAATGGAATTGACTTTCTTTTCATTATTTTGAGCCAGTAGTCCGGCCGCTTAGAACAGGATTTTACAAGAATTATGCACAAGAGGTTAAAAGCGATTTCTTTTTTTTGTCGTGTCAGTAGGGACCTAAGGACCATATTCAGAACGGGAGCCCATCGGATCAGTGACCTTTAACCTCTCTACAGTCACGCAAAGTACAGTTTGGGGCCTCATAGTGGCATTGGTTGAGTCCAAAATAAGGTACAAAGCCGCATGTAATGATACAAATGTGCCACTTGGCACACACGTTCCTTAGGTTAAACTATTCGATTTGACCCGAAGGACACTATGACTTTGCATGTCGGTGACCCCGGGTGACCCTTTTTGTGGGGTAAAAAACCGAAAATGGCGGAATAATGGATTATGGGTTCAAATTGGATTTGGTTTTGGTCTAATTCCCCCCATTTTTCATATGTTCCGGGCAACGACATCCTGCTCTTTTTCCCCTTTGGAAAAAAGGGCTAACTCAAATAGGTCAAAGGTTACAGGTCACCGTATTTCGGCACAGTGTTCCCCTATAACCCCCCTATAAACAGCACATCAATGGATAGGCCTCGTGCAGGAGATTCAGAAAAACATATACACCTGACCCCTGTGACCCACAGGTCAAAGGTTATTGACCTATCAGTGAGGTCAAAAATATCTGTCATGAGCTGACCTG
>JYFJ02008985.1:0-10920 GCA_000934665.2 Catajapyx aquilonaris | reverse complement strand
CCTCAAAAACCATGCCAACAACACGGGTGGGATAGGGGTTTTACCCAACCAACATGGCGGCCGCCTTTGTTGTGATGACGTAGCGTTAAAAGGCTCATTAATTTTCACTGCTTGATGTGATGTGGGCAGGGGGTACGGGTACGATGTACTAACCCAACCTAACCTAACCTAACCTTCACTCGTTGCGGATACAGCCCTATCTTCAGCGGATACAGCCATATCGTCAGCGTATACAGCCCTATCTTCACGTATACAGCCCTACGTACGGATGTGATGACTACATCCGTATATGATAGCAGGATAGCGGAATCGCAGTAGCTGCTACGGAGTAGCAGTTATCCGATGGAGTGATCGGATCGGCGATGAACGGAACGGCGCATGCGCTGCGCTTTCTCGAGGGAGCTCTGACCCCCCCNCTCTCTCTCTATTGTGAGCTTCCCGGCCCTCCCGCACGATGGCGCGCAGGCGAGGTGCCTTTGTGCTTTGGAGGTTTGGCTGTGGGGAGACGTTTTTGAGCAAAGGTCTTGAGCAAAGGCGGCCACCCGTCCAAGCTCCCTCCAAACCAAATAAATAATTAATATTCGGCATTTAGAATTTAAAAAGTGCAGTTTTCGGACTTTTTCCTCAGTCACATGCAGATTTAGCATCAGTGTGAAAATTTTAAGCGTTCTCAGAGGTGTGGACGTGTGTTAGGTAGCCCGGACATACATAAATATGTAAGGTGGATGTCCTAGATATGGCCATGTTCCTGATATGGTCATCCCGCTATTGGGAGTTATCCGCTATATGGCATCAGCAGCCAGTGAGGGCGCCTCCAAGTGGTGTCACTTGATCATTTACCCTCCACCCAGGTTTGAGCCATGTGGCGTCAGTTGCCTGCTTCGTGTTTTTCGTGTGACCTCTTGTTTTTCTCAGGTACGTCTCCTTTGTTTTTCCATGTTTTTCAAATACATTTTTCATGAAAACCATCGTACGCTATTAAGTTTTTAATGCTCTTTCGATTGGTGTTGTCGTTGATGGCGTATGTTTTACGAGTTGTTCATAATAAAACGATTTTCGTAAAAGCTGACCTGCTCCTCACCTGATATGGCCACCCAGTCACTGCTACTGACAAAGACATTTATATTTGTCCCAATTACGAACAGTAATTTGTTTTAACAATCTCATTTTTGTCTTGTACTCTTCTCTTGAATAATTTCACATTTTGGTTTTTGAAAGAAATTGTCATGTCAAGCCGTTTGCAAACTACCTCATTTTTAAGGAAAATTCCTGTTTAGAAACCACTTTTGAATAACAAAAGGGATTATTTCGTATCATGTTTATTGATTTCACACCAAAATCACTTAATTTCAGCAGAACTGGACTATGAAACTGGAAAAAATCACGATTTGTAGAACATGGAACAAGGGTGGCCATATCATGTGCACTTGTTCCTGATATGGCCACTAGGTAGACTTTTGGAATTCCTCTTTTTGGACCAGTAAAACTATTTTCATGGGGAATTAAATATTTTATTTATAAGTAGTAGTTATTTAGCTTGGGAACGATTAATTTAATACTAACAACAAGACGAATGATTTTTTTTTACACCTTAGCGAACATGTGAGCCTTGATGCGGCAGTCCTGGTCCGTGCTCAACCGATACTGCTTCATTACGTCAAAGTCCCTGCCGGAGCCAGGATTTGGCCTCTTGGTCCTGCCAGGAGCACCTAGATCATCGACATGCCACACACCAAGGACTGACATGCAACAAAAAAACAAATAAGAACAAGTGGTAGCAGGTGGTAGGTCAGGAGCTGGTTAGGCAGCCCTTTTCACGGCGAATTCATCTAGGGCAAAGTCTAGGGCCGACATCGAGATCCCCCCTTCTACCAAGAAGGGCATTATTCCCACAGATTCGGCGTGATTGGTTCCGTCCAGGGTGCTGTCAAAATAGATCATGTCTTTGGCTGGGTACGTGGCGTCATCGATGATCCTATAGCAGGGAAAATATTTAGGACACTATTGAATAAGTTCCTACTTATAAGAGGATTCGAAATGACACGATATGAGACCAAGTAAAATGTTTTTGATTAACTGTTGTTGAGTTGAAAAGCCATTGATAATAAGGTATACCCATACCCATTCCACTTCCGAGAGGTCCCTAGTTCGAATATTCTCCCTATTTTAGAAGTTCCGATGGATTCTCTTCATCTGAGCCGCTTTCTAGGAGTTGTTTTGCATTCAAATGTGGGCCTAGCATCAGTTTAATTTAGAATAAAGTCGGGTGCTGAAAAGCTGATTTGCTAAGAAGACACATGTCTGTAGGAAGTGGATATCCTATTATTATGGGAGAGTAGAGAGTAATGGGCATCACTGGACTTTTAGACTTTTTATCATCATCGAAAAAAGTCTTATAGAACGACTCTGTCTGTCTTTCTGTCTGTCCGTCTGTGGACAGGTATCAGGGCTTCGACCGTAAAAGATAGCGACAAACAGTTTTCATATTCGGATTAAGCGTGACTTAAGTACGTGTCATGGTCAACTTCTGGAGACCCGCCACTTCCGGTTTAATTCCGGGTTCACTCTACACGTATACGCCTACTTCAGAGTTTCAGAGCAATGCAATGTCCCAGTCCCGTGACGGATAATAGGGGTTCTGCTGTAATAATCTTTTGTAACAATTTGTAAATTTAGTAGGCCTACTATTAAACTTGATTTACTTGCTCGTCAATGTTACTTTATTTGGGGAGAAATTACCCATAAGTTTCATTATATTGAAAGAATGAGTAGTCTATTCTAATCACGCTCACATGATTTGCCAATCTTGTTTCTATTTGATGGGGGTGTGGGCGGGGGCGGGGCGCGGGGGAAGAAGAGGGCGAGGTGGAAGAGGATAATTTTTACGAGTTAGGTACCCACGAGACCCCTCATATGAATTTTGTTTTATACTCAAATATCGTCTTCTACTTTAGTCTCATTTCGTGTCCAAAAACCATACAAGACAATCTATACCATACCTTAGGAGCAAGTGATCTTTATTTTCTGGGTATATAGCCGCATGGTTTATGTACTGATCCCACTTCAATATGTGGGTAAGCCATGGGTGAGTGTGCATGTCATCATGTTCGTCGCAATCTCCCCATGTGTCATGGATGATCCCTATTTGGATGTCCGTGTCGTGCAGGTATTCCATTACCTCTGTTGCTCCAGGGTATGCTTTGAAGGTACAGGCAAGATCGTCTCTAAGGACATTTGGCCTGAAAAAGGTAGAGGGAGGTAAGTTTCGGAGTTTTCATACTAAATATGCATTTATTGCCTTACCGGATGTAGGTGAGAGGTGGGAATACTTCAGTGATAGCAAAATCAAACAGCGTTTTCTCTGAAATAATAGAACGAATGGTCATTCACTTCGAACATAATTATTGCCGGGTTGAAACTTATAATTCAACAATATACGCAAGTGAAGAATACATCAATATTGAATAAATTAGTGTGTAGTATTGTCTTTATTTTGGTGAATACCCATCGGTCGAGATTGCAAGAGCTGAAATGTCACTAGAAGCGCCTGAAGCAGGCTTTCAAAATTTTGTTAACTATATGATCGGACAGAAATGAAGAGTTTTGTTCGTTTCCTGAACATTATTTTTATGTTTTCCCACCTCATTGAATTGAGATGTTCAATCGGAGGAGCTTGCCAGCAAATCCAGATAATTCCACTCCGGGTCGAAAATAATCTGGATACGCTGGAGACATGCTCCACCCAATGCCTTTCTATTGACATGAAGTTGCAAGTGAAACCAGACATTTACACCGAATGCGAGCCGTGGGAAAATTGCCCTTTCAAGCAGACCCGGATATATCCGAAAGTGATTTCCAAGCAAAAGCATATAAATCAAGTGCACATAAAGCTAATGCCATAATTTTAATGCAAAATCAGATATGTCCATTTTTGGCGGTGCCATGCCTCAACAATCACCATACCAATATATGGTGATTCTTGAGGTGGGGCATTGTTAAAAGATGGATATATACAATTGTTTCTGCAATCATAATGGCAACCCCGATAGCATACTGCACATCTAGTTTCCAAGCAAAAGCGGATAAGTCTTAATTCACATATAGCTGATTTTCATGCAAAATCAGATGTATCCATTTTTAACAATGCCCTACCTCCACAATCACCATACATTGAAGTAAAACAATTGTGTCTACATAATGGCAACCCCTGTAGCACACTGCACATGACAACTTCAATCTCACTTTTGCCACCAGCATTGAGTAATCACTTATTGGCTCCTCCTGAAAAATTGCAAATTGTGGATTTATCTGGATTTGCTGGCAAGCTCCTCTATGGTAAGTATGTTATTCGTATTGGCGTATCCACCTGCCTATATCATTCTGTGAAATGAGGGATTTGCCCCCCGGGCCCCTTGCACTCGATACACTCGTTAATACTGTGCGCCCTCCTTATTCGAAGGAATATAATCAAAAGAATAAAAAAACAATACCTAAATTTCCGAAAAGCAAAAGCTTATAATTGAAGATCACAATTCAATCAGGGTCCAATTGTGAAAATTGAAAATGTCCAGGAAGCGAAAAAACTATTTACAGTAAAACTTCTATAAGTCGAATTTCCATGGGACCGGAAAAAAACTTCGAGTTAGAAAAGTTTGGATTTTTTAAAGCACATTACTCTGCAAGGAAGCCTACCTTTATATCCAGCGACGACAGGTGTTCATAACTTAAAAATAACTGTCACAATCATACTTACAATGTTCCTCACAATCTAGTCAAACACTTCTTTCTGTACGTCTGGTAGACGGATATCAGGAAAGAGTCTTTCTGTACATGTGGCCGACTCTCGACCCTTCGGCTGGGAAATGAGAAAATTTTCCGTACTCGCCAACATGAACTTCGACTTATAGGGAGACTGAAAATGCATTGATATCCCATCGTAAGGCCCTGCCTGCACTTCGAGTTATGGAGAAATTCGAGTTGTAGAAATTCGAGTTAGGGAAGTTTATTTCCTATCATTTTACATTGTGATCAACCAAGTACCAAGCTCATCATTTTCTTCGACTTATAGAGAACTTCGACTTAGGGAAGTTCGACTTATAGAAGTTTTACTGTATTTCTGTTTCTGTTCACGGTAGGCAATTGTGCTCTAACCTAATGACAGATAACAGCAAAGGCAATGATTAAAGACGGTTAATTAACAAGATGATCCCCTAAAAAGCCCAAGGAGGCTTATCACGGGGTATCCATTATTATTATTATTATTATTATTATTATTATTATTATTATTATTACTATTATTATTATTATTATTATTATTACTATTATTATTATTATTATTATTATTATTATATGACAGATATCTACAACATGAATACCTGACAGCACTTTCATTGAAATGCCCATGTAATTTATATTTTATTTAAATACCATTAATGCTCACAATTGGGGCCTTATTGCATTGTATCATTCCTTTGGCTTAAATATGGAGAAATAAACCGTCTCAAGGTAAAAGAATGAATAATTATGATATGCAGGAGACACATTATTCGCTTCAGAGTAATTACACATTATATTTAATTAAATTTAATGTTTTTTGGTCTCCCATGCCACATAGGTCTACCTGATCATAAAGTAGCAGCCATTTTTGACCACTTTCCGAGAGCGTAGGTCAAAGATTTTTTGGTGACATACAGTAGAGAGTAGACCCACAAGTCTACTTTATTTTCCACTAGGTTTAGCACTTCTCAGAGGGGAACGTTCTAAATGGTAAAGTAACGCATCGGCTTCAGAAGTAGCTATGAGACAAAAATCACGTCGCGCTAAAAATCACCGCTATTTTCAAATCGCGGGTCACTTGCAATGCATTAAAATCGCGCTTTTCAAATGACAATCACGTTTGTCACTGCTATAGAGAAATCGTGTTTTTGGTCCGTCGCTGGTTAGAAGCCTTTTTCAGGCATTACTAGTGACATTTCGGCTCTTCTTGTATTTTATACGGATGGACATCCACCAGAGGAAGTATACAATATACCATAAAAGCATTTCCGTAAAAATTGACAGATGGGCCCTTATTGCATTGTGGCATTCAATTATTATTTGCCGAGCAAAGCACTAGCATCTTGTAACAACTGTTAGACCCCTTTCAAATTCATAAGAGTCCAGCCCTATAGCTAATGTAAGTAGGACCTAGGTAATGAATATGTGAAATTTAAAAAAACTTCATTTGGGCACTAACTACACACAAAATATATGAAATACAGAGACGAGCCATCTCATTCTCAAGGTGCTACCAGGTTTGGCGCCAATTAAAAATAGCAATTAGGTTTGCGACCTTAAACTTTAGGTGTCACAATATGATGTGCCCAGGTGGCCAAACGGCCATGTAAGCACCTGCACATTACCTTCAACCTTGTCTTTCATTACCTAATCCTGTTAATACTATTTCACCAGCCCAATGCATGACGGATCCCACCCAAGGTTTCCTGGGAGGGGGATAGGTGGTGGAAAGGGAGACAGCAGTGAGCCTCCAAGCTGAGTTGGTCGAAGTGGAAGTGGAAGTTGCAGTTCGCTAGTGAAAAAAAGTTGCGTTGGGCGATCCTTTTGACTTGTAAAAAATCTGAGTCATGTGGGTTAATATCCGGAGGCACCGTTGACGAGATATTGACCAAAAACACAGGTCCAAAAATTACACAGGGGGAACAAAATTGAATTTTTTTGGGGTGCCTTGAAGGTTAGACCGATTTGGGGGCATATCTCTGGCGCTAATTCCAAAACTGACATCCATTTTGCTCCATCAGCTCTAGTATTTGATACTAGCTGCGGCACCCGGCGTTGCCCGGAAAGAAATGAATGAAGGGAAAACACCTGCCAGTAGCCCCGTCAGCTGTCTGTCTTTCTGTGTGTCCGCCCACCAATGCCATCTGTGGTCCTGCTACTCCAACACCTTCAACCTCTCCCGCCTGTATAACGGCAACCGTCATTTGCCTGCCATCTGTAGTCAACCCCCAACACCGGTTGGCAGGCGGACAGACAGACAGACTCACAAACGGATTTATTTATATAGATCTATCGTTTTAAAGTTTATACCGGTTTACTAGGGGTCTTTCCGAATCAAGTGAGCCGAAATCTTTTTAGATGATCTCGGATGTTGGTGAAAATAATCACAGATGTACAGACATATGCCATAATGCTGCATATCAAGTTTCAGCCACATTGCGCAATATCATTGGGAGGGGGAAAATCGAGAAACATTGAAAATGGCCGAAAATGAGCTCTTATTTGTAGAATTTTTTTTCGGTTAGTGGAATTGATAAAAACCCAATGAACATAATTATATATCCAAAGAAAGAGAAATACCAGGATAATGCGCCGATGGAATTAGTTTTTCTCTTAAATGTAACAAAAATTTGTTTGTACATTTAATAATAATAATAATAATTTGATACCCCATTATCAGCCTACGGGCCTTCCTAGGGGGGGATTTCTCCCAATTTTTTTGTCTGGAACTCTTCCATTTTTTTACTATTTTTCTCATCTTCGGAATGAAGCAGGGAAAGGGAAGGAAGGAAGCGGCTGTGGCCTATATTACGGTAACGACCCCGGAATTATCCTGCAAGGACCATGGGAAACCACAGAAAACCATGGTCAGGGTCGCCGGCCTCCGGGATTCGAACCCAGGACCTCCCGATTAGCAGTCGGATACATTATCTACTCCACCACTACTGCTTCGGTTGTTTGTACATTTCATTGGTCACTTGTTCAGACACGGCCATCTTCAAAGATTCTCGATTTCTTACCTCCCAATGGTATTGCGCAATGTGGCTGAAACTTGATATGCAGCATTATGTCATAAGTCTGTACATCTGTGATTATTTTCACCAAGATCCGAGATCATCTAAAAACATTTCGGCTCACTTGATTAGGAAAGACCCTATAGTAAACCGGTCAAAACTTTAAAACGATATATCTCAAAAACTAGATCTGATGGGGCAAAACAAATGCCAGTTTTGGAATCAGTGCCACAGATATGCTCTAACATCGGTCTAACCTTCAAGGTACAAAAAAACAACAACAACAATTTCTCTGTGTAATTTTTGGACCTGTGTTTTTGATCAATATCTCGTCAACGGTACAAGATATCGCAAAAATAACGACATTTCACCCCAACTGGGCCACAACCTTTCATTTTTAAGCCGGATAAGTGTACTTGCACACCAAGAAGCGAAAACCCGGAAGTTGCGTCCCTTACTCCCCTGGCGGAGCCTCAGGATATTAACCCACATGACTCAGATTTTTTACCCGTCAAAAGGATCGCCCAACACAACTTCTTTTCACTAGTGAACTACAACTTTCGAAGATTTTTTCTTCTTCGAGGCGCCCAATTGTTCAGTCAGAAGGAAATCAATGATAGATTACACTAGTCAACAAGGTTTTTGGCTCATGAACAATTTTAGCTGTTTCTAATGCATTCATATGCGCTGATTCCGAATATGAAGTCAGAAAGTTTCCACCACCCCCCATTTTTTTTTTTTTGTAACAGCCGTTATTGGGTATTTTGGGGAAATTACACTGCACAAATGTTGCTCAATGTGGCCAGGGAGCATATACTAACATAAGAGGCGCAAACTTCGATCTGCGCCATTGATTTCTGAGTCTCTCTGTTTGGGGCCGTTGCCAAGGCTGGCGGCCATTTTGAAGTGTGGGCAACGCCAACGAGGTATAAATAGGATACAGGCAAAAACAGGATCCGCCATCTTTGATGGTTTTGGCGGCCATGGCAACTACACGGCAAGAACACGCGCGAATCAAAGATGGCGGACCCTATTTTTGCTGTACCCTATTTATACCTCGTTGGATTTGCCCACACATCAAAATGGCCGCCAGCCTTGGCAACGCCCCAAACAGAGAGACGCGGAAATCGAATGTTTGCGCCTCTTATGTAGTATGTGCTCCCTGATGTGGCTAATAAATGGTCAACGATGGTTTTGTTAAATGAGCCATTTTCAATTTTTATTGTGCATTAGAATGCGCTGAGTTTGAATTTGAAGTCAAAATATTTCTCTCGGTATCCATTTTCTTGTAACATGCCTGACTATCCCGAGAGAAGGCCTACTTTGCATAGCTCAATATTATTAATTTATTGGGCATCATTGGGTTTTGTTTAAGGCACCATTTTTGGTGTCTCTCATGTATTAGTATAGGCGCTGATTGTGAATATGAAGTCAGAATTTTAATATCGCCATCCATTTTCTTGTAACAAGCGTATACCTTGTTTTCTAGAATTACTGAACATTGCTCATTGTCACCTTATGCATATTTTTTGTAAACATGATTCCATATGAGGATTTTGGTATATCTACAATGGGGGCATCATAACTAATCCATATTAAGCCCATACTAGGTCCTGTTAGTCATTACTTAGAAATATTTCAAAGTGTATGACTCTAGCCTACATCAAGAGAGACTTTTTGATACCATAAAAATGACAATTATTCAAAAACTGTAGGTGATAGAAAATATCGGTTAACATATTTGAAATCAGAACAAATAATACAGTATGATTTTCACATTATGTATGTATGTATGTATGTATGTATGTATGTATGTATGTATGTATGTATGTATGTATGTATGTATGTATGTATGTATGTATGTATGTATGTATGTATGTATGGGTGTATGTATGGGTGTATGTATGTGTGTATGTATCTATGCATGAACAATACATGTGCCGAAAATATTTTAATTTTGTTGACCAGTGATACAAAATGAAGTACTTTTTTACTGTAAAATGTCAATTACTCAAAATCTTTAGGTGATAGAATAAAATGGTTAACGGATTTAAAATCAGGACAAAGAGTACTTTAGGAATTGCACATTCATGTATGATACATGCGCCAAAATAATTGCAAGTTTGTCGATCAGTGCTACATATACATTGAAGCGGGAAGTTCATTGCTACCATAAAATGCCGATTACTCAAAAACTGTGGGTGATATAAGAAATTGGCTAACATAATTGAAATCAGAGCAAAAAATACAATAGGAATCGAATATTGATGTCTTGTACATAGGACAAAAAGAAAAGTGCAATAGTGTTATTATAAAATAGGAACCAGGGAGCTATTGAAATCAACTTTAGATTTTACTGTAAGTAATTTAATAGGATCAGATCACTTCTCGGTAGTAATGTTAAAGTACCAAAGCATATAATCTCATAAACTGCAAGAATATACCATATCTTAAAACTCCCCCCGATGGGTTAAACTTTTTAATTAAGCCAGTTAAGACGAGAAAATTATAAAAGTCAATTCAGATGAAGTCCCAGTGGATAGGACAGCGTAGGAAATCGAAGTAGTATTGTTTGATATACTTGAACAAGAAAGTACGTATACGTATAGACTTATTAGTATGTCAACCTTTGCACAATCTGGCAGTATTCCTGAAGGACATCTCAGGCTTCACCTGCCATACATGTGCATTTAGAAGACTGCAATGTCGGAGCCCATGTTGAAAATTCACCCCTAACTAGAACCAGGAGTTAGATTGGCCAGTTAGTAAGTCTCATGAAGCCCACACTCGTGTAGTGTTCTTTTGGTAGGCCAATACAATCATTATCATACACTTGGTTTGGGAATTCATGAGTGACTTAAATGCATGAAAGTAGTGTGTGAAACTTGCAGTGAGCAAGACTGTTGTTGTACCCTGAATATAGTCTGCAGCAGCCAGGATTTTATGCAATTATACATGCAGGTCCTAAAGCCTGGACACATAGGTAATTTTTTTAAATTGTTGGTTGACAACACTGGCAACCTGGCAACCAACAATTGTAATGCAATTACCTATGCGTGCAAACGTGAGAGCCATCCTATATAGAGATTTGCACTACTTACCCAAATCAAAGATTGCTAGCTTAGGTTTG
>JYFJ02008984.1:0-11002 GCA_000934665.2 Catajapyx aquilonaris | reverse complement strand
ATGTAGGTTCGCCCAACGGGGGGTCGGAAGGGTTGGGAATGATGTGGGGGGAGTTGAATACAAAAATGTACAACATTAAAAGCATAAAATAGGTGCACCTTGCTGCGGCGCGACACCATCGTGCAAGTCGCTGCTAGTCGCGGCGACCGAGGCAAGATCTGGCTGCCTTGAAGCACTGACTCTTAGGCCGAGCGCAAATCATGCAATGAAGGTGCGACGTCGCCCCGATTTGTTGCATCGAGACAGGATGCGCGCGCATCTTTCGGACGACGATACGTCACATTGCACACTCGACGCAAATCATGCAATTTCGATGAGCTCTTAGGCGCGGAATTGCAGTACAGTACTCCATCATTTTAGCGAAGTATAATAACGCGCACAGTTCATGAATGAAGTCATTCTTGATCACTGTTTATGTTTACTATCCACACCGAGAAAAAAAATTTGTTGACAACCAAAATATGGTTCATGGAACCAAATTTGGAGGGTTAATATACAACCTATCAAGATTTTGGTTGAGTTAACCAAAATATTTGTTGTTCTGACGTGTTTCTCCTAACCTAGTTTTTGGTTGAGGTAACCAAAATATTAGTTGTTCTGACGTGTTTCTCCTAACCAAGTTTTCGGTTGTGGTAACGAACACATTGGTTATGATAATTATCATCATCGCCTATAACTGACACACATCTGGCGGAAAGTAATCACCTGAACATGAGAGGGTGCCCGTAATACAATCGCAAAGCGCGGCCATAGACAACTACTGTTAAAGCCAGGCCTATGACACTCCTCGAATACGGTAGGTTAACACCTGTGTCCTGGCCAGACGGCGCTGGTGGCGGAACATGGCGGATGTCCCTCCAGTGTCTGCCGCCATCTTGAAGGCCCATTCCGGTTGGCTGGCAAGTCAATCTGCCTGCGGGTGGGTGCCAAAAAAAATATGCCGAAAAATAAGTACGGTACTGCTCGGTACTGCTAGCTATCTTTAGTCATGTCTAAATAAAATAAATAGTACACTTACTATTCTCGGTAAATTGTGCAGAAGGCATTCTGGACACACCAAAATGTTAAGGGAGCAGGAGGTGATTGTAAAAGAGCATTGTAAGTGTACTATTTATTTTATTTAGACATGACTAAAGATAGCTAGCAGTACCGAGCAGTACCGTACTTATTATTTTGCATAATTTTTGGCACCCACCCGCAGGCAGATTGACTTGCCAGCCAACCGGAAGGGGCCTTCAAGATGGCGGCAGACACTGGAGGGACATCCGCCATGTTCCGCCATCAGCGCCGTCTGGCCAGGACACAGTTATTAACCTACCGTCATCATACATGTAGGTGGGCTGTGTCAGGGGGCTGGTTAAAGCTAATCCCCCACAGTGGGTACTTATGATACAGTCGCTCAAGAGTCATTCACCAATGTACAGTCGAATTACTTGTACTCTGTACCTACACTAGAGGGGGTAAGCCCCAGCATAGCATGTCAGTTAGCTTCTCTCAATTACAGAGACCCCATCCTTCACACTTGCGTTTAAACACTAGTGGTCAGAGAATCTCTGTAGCGTCCCAAAGAAGCCCATCCACTCCTACCTGGAACAGGTGAGCACTCAACCACCCGATGGACATTATGTCTCTGTCAGGTTGCCCCAAGGGCTTGGTTATGATATCATCATCGCCTATAACTGACAAACATCTGGTGGAAAGTAATCACCCGTTCACCTGGCCTGAACATGAGAGGCTGCCCCCAATGCAATTGCAACCAATTTTTTTTTGTTACGCCAACCGCGTGATTTTGGTTCTGCCAAGTGCACTTTTGGTTGAATCGACCCTTTAGCACTCTACCAAATTTTTTTGGTTACTTCAACATTCCTTTTTTTCGGTGCAAGTGCAGTTTTGGTTGAATCGACCCTTTAGCATTCTACCAATTTTTTTTGGTTCTGTCAACAAAATATTTTTTTGGGTGCACGCTCCATGAGCCACCGGTACTGGTACGGCGTCACCGGTACGTCACATACTTTGGTACAGTATAGCCTAGTATTTACTAATTTCCAGCAAGTCATAACGTTATCATGGGCCCCCTACACTCGTGGGGCCCCTGGGAAACTGGGCAGCAGAGACTGCGGCGGCAAAAAATGACGTCACGAGTGGTGTGAAAAAAGCTTCTTTCCAGTCGCGCGTTACAAACGCTCCGACGCGACGCGACGTCTATTTGTGAAATAGGAATATTCATCAAGACAATATTTGCTGCTGGCTGGCACTAACTGGGACTGCTGTCGAATTCGTACCGTACTTGCCTAAGCTGTGGATCTCTGAGGAAGCACCTCCCAGGCCCCGGAATAACAAGACAGGTTTCTGGTGGTCACTCCGTGTCGGCCATGACAGCCCAACTCACATAGCTGCTTTATTGGCATAAACATAGCTATTACCACAGCTGCTATTGCCATTTTCATCACTTACTGGCCAGTTGGTGGTAGCAGTGTGTCAGAATTGTTGATACACGTATATGTTAAGCTCTAACCCCTAAACCGGCCATTGGGCGAAAAAAACGTCCATTCTGCAGAATGCTCTATGTCAAACCATCCATTCTGCAGAATGGATGGTTTGACATAGAGCGGGGTTTGAGCCTAACATCTGCAATCATTATTGTACGGTGCCTTTTTCTCAAATTAAAAACAAACAGTAAGTGCGATCTGGCCTTGTGATCGCATTGTCAGTAGGAAAAATCATAATTTTTTTCTTTCAAATTTTGTAAATAATACCACTGGCATGTAGCTACTGGCATACACGTGGCTGGCGTCGGTTACCCAACTTTTAATAGCCACTGTAACATGAGACGATAAAGACCTTCGACGATCCACAACGTAATCTACCGGTATACATATGTTTTCATTACTGAAGGCCGTCTATAATCAAGAAATATATTGATAGTCATAATATAAATAATATCATATTTGATGGAGATTTGTACAGTAATACATAAGGCATGCAAGTACAGTGTATATGTTTGCGTTTTAGGGCATGTGGCTTTAATTAAACTCTATCTTGCTCCACAGTTGGATTAATGAGGGCTAGGGATGGCGAAGATGCGGGGGGTTGCGGGATTGCAGTGGAGGATGGTGGTAGGTGAGGTGGAGGAAGGGGTGCGATGAATCTCACGCTCGTGTGCCGGAATTATTCATGCTGCATTAACAAACAAAAGCCCAGAACAAACTCAGATGACCTGATTTGTTCAATGGGAATTTTCTGCCAATGTTGAAGAGATAAGGTACGGGGGGCCGCGGCCGCCGAGGAGGGGGTCGGTGAGGTTACGAGAGAGAGAGAGAGAGAGGGGGGCGGTTATAGCACTGGGAGATACAATTGAAAATTTTGCTCTCGTTATTCCGGCAGGTACCCGGGTTCCCTGCTTCATTTCGCTCGCTGCTAGCTATTCACTCCGAAATAAACACTCGCAACATTCTCTACCCCTGCAATGGAACAGTCAATTCAGTCAGCCACGTCAATGAATATATTGCTCTCAATTGCTGCAATTAACAGTTCCCATAGAAATATGTGCTACATGGAACCATGGAGGATTATTACTTTCACGTATTCTGTTGTAATGATTGCCGTTACTAATTTAGCATCCTACCGCAGTTATGACAACCTTTTCACTTTCATTAATCTTGATATTCATTATTTTGTAAGCAAGCTAGCCACTTTTCGTGGTCTAAAATCTGTAAATATGCTAAGAATATCACAATTGGCTCTTCCCGCTCTCCATCTTCGGCTCGTTGTATAGTATTCATCTTTCAGGAGCCTAAGTCTTTCTTTTTGCCCTTTCTTTACCATAGTGAACCGCGCAGTGCCTTATGGGCAAATCTGCATAAGCAGAGTACACTGGAGGGAGAAAGGAAAGAGAGGGTGGCCTAGCATGACCTCTGACCTCCAAGCCTTGCGAAAGTGCCGCAGGAGTTTAAGGGAGAGCCTGATTGGGATGCAAAGAAGCGCGCTTAAACGCCTGCAAGGTGGCGCCGCTTAAACCTAATCCAGACCCTGATGCAAATGAGATAGAAATGAGGGGGCTGGCAGGAGAGTGGGGTACGGCATAGGGGAGGAGGACTGAGTGGGGGCGATGACCATAGAGGAAATCAGCCGCAGCTCAGCATTAGCCCCCTGGACTTTGCTGCCGCAATGTCACTCATCGTTTCCCCAGACTGGGTCTGCTTGAAAATTAATGAGTTGCAGGCTGGGGTATTCACTCTACTCTACTAACCCTTCTCCCTGCTCATCTCCCAACCCCTCCTCCCCTCCTCACTCATCCTATCTACCCCCTCGGAAAAAACCACACACACACTCACACTAAAGAGACTTCATTTGTTTGTGCAGTTTAGGATCCCCGAGACTTGGTTAGCGCCAGCTACTCATTAATCCTATGCGGCTCACGGGGATATCACCGATTCATAATGCCAGCCGAAGAGACTAGAGGTGTCCAAAAAAGGCGAAAAAGATGTCACATTTAAGAGAGCAGAACAAGTTGACATGACCGTGGGATTTCCGTGTTCATCGCCTATTGGAATGTCAATCACTGCGAATATATATGGTTTGATATATGGTTTGGATATGGTTTGATGTTGGGTTAGCTTGCATCTCCCTTCATCGCTGACTACCCCTCATAGGGAAATGTCGTGATGTTGTTGTTGTTGTTGTTGATAAAGAACATAGACTTACATATGATTTTGATGACTTCTGATGGGGTCTCTTTCGCAGTAGTGATTATCACTATAATGCGCTGCTCCCTAGCTCCCCGGTATTGCAAGTAGGGGACTTCCCTACAAAGAGGCGTCGTGTGTGTTGCCCCGTGTGTCTAAGGGCACACCAATGTTTCTGGTTGTCTACCTCATTACCGGTTGGTCTCTCGACCTTTCTCCCCATACAGCTTATTTTAGACTTGGTTTTGGCCAAGGGATGTGTTACCTTCTGGTTGACTTACTGGTAATAAATACCCAATTACTGGATGTCCAAGGAGTGATTTATATGCGACCTATACTTTATGCAAGTTGGAGCTAATAGGCCTAGTAAATTTTTATGCAAAATTTAAATTCTATTTTGCCTATCCCATGTTTCAGTTGTGATAATCCAGTGAAAGCCACTAGTAATTTTGAAATGAGTTGATTGATTTCATTTCATTTCATTCCGAATCCATGTACTGTAACATTTAATCTGCTCTATAGAGTTTAATTTCGTTTTCAAGTCCTTCATTTCTATTCGCCAGTACATTTACATGCAACATAATTTTTAATTTACATTTTGTTAAATTGCATTGCATAATCAATCATAAAAAGACTTCTACAACTAATAAAAGCACGATTATAATTTACAAAAACTAAATACAGGGAACCTCGTACTTCGAACGCCCCTAACTTCTAATTTTCCAGAGTTCGAACTCTAATTTAGAGATTAATTTGATCCGGAGTTCGAACGATGCTTTTAGGTTCGAACTACTCGAGCAGTGAAATAATTCGCTCGCTGCGTGAACGACATATTTTGTGCGCCCAAGTCGTCTCTCGCTCTCGTTATGAAACCATCTCTTATGTTACTCTCATGTGTTTTCAGTGATATTTTTGCTTAATTTTTGATGCACAGTATTTAATTAACTTTGTATACAAAGATGACTCCACTTTCAAACAGTAACCTTTTTCTCCTCTCCACACGGGGCATAACTACTCATTGGCGCAGTAAGTTAAATGCCATTTTCATTTTGTTCTACAGCGTTCTACAGTATTTACGTATTTTTTATTTATTGTTTTCATGTTTTAATTTATTATTTAGGACATTTGATCGTGTAATGGTTGCCTGAAATTATGTGTATTTTAGGAACAACATCTTGCTGCTGTCACAACAAAACACACAAACTAATAATTAACTTATTAACTGCAGGAATAGCATACAAAGCAGTAAGAATTTCATGCCTTACAATAGTCTCAAATTTTAGGAAGAAATTAGGTTGCTTCCATACAA
The DNA here is from genome assembly GCA_000934665.2 of Catajapyx aquilonaris. NCBI lineage: Eukaryota > Metazoa > Arthropoda > Diplura > Dicellurata > Japygidae > Catajapyx > Catajapyx aquilonaris. Next base: position 5,008 of record JYFJ02008984.1, on the reverse strand, counting down.
TAAGGATGGCTCTTGGAAAAATAATACAGGGTGATCGAAAAAGAATGCGCGGATTTTAAAACTCTATAACTCGAAAACTTGTAGACATAACAAACTATGATAAGACGAAAACCTTTGACATTTCTTAGCATTTCAAAACTTAAATCCTTGAGATAATATCTAAAGGATTTAAGTTATTATCAGAGTTTGTTTCGATATGAGCTCCATTTGTAACTCGTAAAATGTAAATACGGTAATCGGTGTCTTGCCTAACCCGCTCAGGCATGTCTGGCGTTACCGTTGCAATCTTTTCCCGTATAGGTACTGTAGATGCCAGAATGATCTTTTCACCGTACATGTATCTCCTCAAAGTCCAGTGGGGTACAATCTGGGCTTCTGGAGGGGCTATAGGCATTGGGAAACTTCTCATTCAACTGATTCAAGATTTCTCACACTGGAAGGCTGAACAAATGAATTTTTATGCGGCAGGTTTATTTAATGGATGAGGCGACTATATTTGAATCATCAATAACAATGTCTGTGGTGTAAATTTCAGAGATATCCAGCACCTATGGGATAGGATTGCAACGGTAACTCCAGATATGATTGAGAGGGTTTGGCTCGAGACCGAATATCGTCTTTTTATTAAAAAATTTGCCGAGCGACAAATGAAGCTCATATCGAAACAAACTAAGGTGAGACCAAAACATTAGATGTTTATTAGCATTTCAAAACTGAAATCATTTATATAATTATGTCTATACATGTTTTCGAGCTATAGGTTTTTAAAATCCGCGCATTCTTTTTCGATCACCTTGTATTACCTTATAACTTACCAGTGCACGAAACCAATCTTCACCTATCCAACAAGGGTAATATTTTTATGTTAAGGTGAGGTGACGTATACGAGGTCACATATGGGTAAATCATAGAAATTATTAAAAATAGTATCAGTTTTTCATAAAACCGTATTATTACAGTATATAGAGAACCATAAACGGCACTGCTCCCCTTCAAGGTACAGACGAGGGTATAGATCATGGGATTCGTAAATAATTTGGGGCATAAAATGATTTCAGTGTACAGTACACTATACATAGTCTATAAACGCCCATGGACAGTTTGTTTTTCTACCCAGGGCAGACGCGTTTATACGTTATCCACTGTGCCGTGCTACTCTCGAATGCACCTATTAATCTGCATTTTGCATGGCAACCGTCATTGTTACACTTCCTCTCCGACAAGCTTTGATCAAAACTTCCACTCTGTACGTCAAACACCCTCTTTGGTGTGTGCTTCCTATTCAGCCACAGCCTTTTCTCATTATTAATTAAAACGCTAGCCAGGATCAATAGGGCATTGCAAAATTTTGCAAGTCCAGATCAACGGATCATAAATTATTTTGCTTCCATAACTCCGCATCACAGGTTTGAAGAGCGAAAAGACTAATTAACGGACCCCCCCAGTCAATCTAATCAAGGTGATGTTGAAGCCCTTAGCATGTGTATTATCGACGTTATTTTAACCGATGGACGCGCGCAGAAACATTCGTCTGGGCACAAGGAAATTTATAATTAATTAGTACCTGATCCGCATATACGGCCTCTTGTTGCTAACCATTTTCAGGTAAAAGGTGCTGGGTATGCGGTTCTACAGTAGGCTACTTTGCTTATACTTGTAATACATGTACTTAACATACCTAATATTATTACAAGGACATAATTTCGAGTGCACTTGGTGGACAATAATAAAATGCATACAATCATTACATAAAAATTATTGTGCATAGTATCATGTACCAATAATTGGTGCAGATTAGATTAGGAGTGCTCTGTCCCACGGCGATGATAAAGCACCAGATATGCTCGGACCCCTGATAACCCTATAACTATACTACTGCACTACTACAATCATTCAGCAGCAGATTAGGAGGGAGAGAGGGGTATATATTATATAATTATATATCCCCATTCAAAGAAATTCAGGGAATACAGGCAAACCAGGGGAATTCAAAAGATAACAGAAGTGAGCTATTTTTTGTCGGTTTGCTTTTTCTTGGCTAAAACTTGTTGGATAAAATTTCCATTTCCTTCACGAGCTGATTGACACCAAATTACAAAGCATTCTGTGTCCCAGGCAACGGGCAAATGCGAAATGTTAATCCGAACAGATTTTGCTCGCAAGCTTAGCAAAGAGCCCCGAGAGGCCCAGATCAGAACCAGGGATCTCACGAGGAGAAGAAAAGGCAGACTCGGATAGAAGGATCGAACTCTTGGGAAATCTCCGCCCACACAACTTCGCCGAACGGATGTGAAGGACTAACTCTTCCCAGATGACCTCCCCGAAAAAGAGGTCTCGGGGGGTCATGCTATGGAGGGGGTGCGGTTCCTCATCCTGACGTCACACGCCCCGACAATAAATCCGGGGGCCTTTGTACCTGTAAATCATGGCCTACCTTGCGGAATTTTTTCCCCACCTCTCAGTCTTAAGCAGGCTATAAACATGCAACACGGTTTCTGCCTGTGAAGATTTTTTTTGAGAGGAAGAGAAGGAGGGTGGGAGGGGTGCCTCAAGATATATCGGTCCCTGTTTTCACGCCCCAAGAAAATTGGGCTTAATTTTAGACCAGGGTTATACAGTAGAGCTGGGAGCTGTTTTTCCATGAGGCTGTGCTTTTATATATTTCTACCTTGTTGGCCAACTTTGCTTTATACGCTCCCCACATATTACTGTAGTTGAAATATTTTAATCGACAAGAACATGACCAAAGTGGCACACGTATACACAATGTTCAGCAGTACACTTCTAGTCACTGTAAAACGTATAAAATTATTTGGCATTAATGTCGTGGTCAAGTGTGTTACATAATAATAATTATGCAGGCCTAGAGAGTGGATAATTATGATGATTTAATTCATGAGAAGAATCCGGATTAGATGTTGGAAATATTGCTGTTATCTCCCGTAAGGTATTCTCTTTCCGAGTTTGTGAGACTATTATAGTACACTCTCGTAAGTAAATTTCAGATGACCACATCAAAACTGTTTGAAGTGGTCAGATCAATAAATCTACAGGTGACCATAATCCTTCAAAATTATAGTCACGTTTTCAAATAGATTTTAGATTTCATGAACCTCTTAAGCTGCGTTTACATGTGAGCTATTTGACGAGCAAAATCTTCGCCGAGGCTGAAATTAACAATAAATATCCGCCTCAAACAATGTTGGTTACTTGGGTTACTCACCCTCGGCGAAGATTTCGCTCGTCAAATTGCCCACATGTAAACGCACATTTATCCGACATATACACAGTTATTCGCTCCATCTCGCTGGAAATATGGCCTTATGCATGTTACTAGTCATATGTGGCCGGTGCAAACTGCACAACACATGCCAGTGCGTGTCTCACTAAGGAGCCCACAACACCGGAATGAAAATACAGAGTGTTCCAAATTCGTGGGTCGTTTTCTTATAACTGATATCGCCAGATAGAAGCTATTTTTTGTAGCTTGTTGTGCCCCTAACCAGGTTCCCTATTCTATAGCAACTGCTATATTCGACCCCCAGAGAGTCGAATATAACAGCAACATGGCCGTCGCCGGCCATGTTGGGTCCCCCAGTGTAGCGCTTCCCTTTTGTACCTATAAAGTTCAGCGTAGTCCGGTAGGGTCGCCACATAATTGCTCCGTGAAAGGTCTCATGGCGCTCTCAGGTGAGCACCTCATGCAAGTGCGCACCTCATGCAGGCGATAAGAGGTAGTGTCTAGACCTTAATATTCTAATATCATGGAATGGGGCATCTGGTTAGGGGCACAACAAGTTACAAAAAATAGCTTCTATCTGGCGATATCAGTTATAAGAAAACGACCCACGAATTTGGAACCCCTTGTATAAACAGGGATCTCCAATCGGACAGAGTTTATAGCGGCGTTCAGACGAGGCAACTTGGTTGCAGCAACGAGGCTGCAACCTGGTTGAATGCAACCTGAAATACACGGAGAGAATAGGAAGTTGCATCCGGAGTCAACTTTATTTAGGGCAGTCGGTATTGAAATGCAATGATTGTATAATCGTAAAAGTGTTCGAACTTGCCCCACTTCACCTTACATACCGGTATCCGTTATATTTTTGCTATTTTCGTACAGCATGGGATATTTACACAAAAAATTGATGAAACACGTTCTTACCTGGCAATATATTCCAAGACCCATCAATCTTGGTAAACTACTGCATAGAGAGGATTCGAATCTGAGATATTGTACTACGAAAATTCATTACGCAGTCGTATTTGGACGACCCTTTAAAGTTATAAAGTGGAGCTGGAATTTGCGGACGTGTTTTTACATGCACTCATTTGAAATTAATATGTAGGCTGGACGCTCTTTGTGGCAGAGACAGGCAAATATCGCACTTGTCGTGTGCACTGTGCTATTCCAGACAAAAACCAAATAATGAGTCATCCGTGGGGGGAGGGAAGCCAGCAGCATAGAAAGCGCTGTTTAAAAATGAACATTTAGGTAATGATATGGCACATGCAGTCTTAAAATAATATTTCATGCATGTAAAAGTCATTATATCACCGAGTAGTAGTAGTAGTAGTAGTAGTAGTAGTAGTAGTAGTAGTAACAATAATAATAATGATAATAATAATGATAATAATGATAATAATAATAATAATAATAATAATAATAATAATAATAATAATAATAATAATAATAATAATAATAATAATAATAATGGGTTTTGGAGAATTGATCGATACAATACAAGGTGTAAATGAATTCAGGGGACAAACTTGTAGGGGTAATTGAGGGGACCAATACCAGTATTTTTGACATAGGAACCCGTGTCCGGAAACGCCATCTAGAGGGGGTTCACAGACAAGGAAATAGTGCGCTCAGACGCGTCAGGCGGGCGGCATTAGCGAGCGGACCGTTTAGTTGCTAGGTGGCGCGCGGATTGTACACAACTCAGCAATTCCTCATATCTTGGCAACAACAGGGCCACCTAACAACTAAAGTCAGCATGCT
>JYFJ02008983.1:0-10926 GCA_000934665.2 Catajapyx aquilonaris | reverse complement strand
CCCATCCGCTCGAATGCACCCCTCAACAACTGCCGCTCCGTTCCCTTTGTTATTATTAAGCGGGCTTCCAAGATGGCGCCTCTCTCTCTCTCTCTCTCTTTCTTTCCTCTCGTCTCCTCTTCCATCGACTCTTCCTTACCCTTTGACGTCCTTCCTTCGAGGGTGGATGGTGCCTGCTCTGCTCTGCTCTGCTCGCTTCTGAGCCACACACTCGGGAAGGTGGGGGAAGGAAGGAGGAGGGGGCAGAACCACGCTGTTGGACTGATGGAGGAAGGTGGTCAGTCGGTGGGACTCATCGGTTGTTGGGAATAAAGGTAGGTTCGATTCTCCCCAAGGAGGCAGCCGCAGTCCCATCAGGATGAGGCTGCTGGCCAGGTCAGGCCCCCTGCCCAACATAGTGCACATGAGGGAGCATTTCCTGGCTCCTGACTAAAGGAATAACGCCAAGCCCTCTTCTCTATAGTTACCCTGACAAAGCCAGCACCGCTAACATTAGGCAGAGATGGACTGGATGGCCACGGGGACCTTCCCCTGCCTGTACTGCGACCAGGTGTTTGACAGGAGGTGCCTCCTCCTGGGGCACAGCTTCACCCACTCCAAGTGGGATGAGGTCAAGAGGGAGCTGCAGGACGGGGAGGAAGGACTGCTCACTGGTGGGGGTCAGGTGGAGGTCACCATTCGATTCAACAAGGAGGAGGAGGAGGAAGGTGATGCAAGTGGAAGAGGCGCACATGCCCAGGTGAGAAAACCACCGAGCAGATGTCATGTCAGGTCAACCAGCATTGCTGCAGTGGGTTCATAGCTTTACTTCGAGTCTCAGAACCTGCTGTAGGGAATTTACACGTGGGTGGAAACTGGCTTTCTTTGGCTTGTTTTTAGTGCTGGAGATTGGTATTGTTGTACAACCATTGGGTAGGCTCGATTCGCCACCTTGAATCGCACCCATCATTGGAACCACAGATGGGAACTGTATTTTCCAATTGCGCACCCCCTTTGACAAGTTTTTTGGAGGTTTTTGGCCCATTTCTTTCCTTCTTTTTCTTCAAAATTCAATGTAGGAGTGATATTAATGAATAACAACTTTGCGCCAAAATTAATCATTTGTTTTTTTAAAAATAGTTTTACCCCATTTCAGGGAACAGAGCCCTTTTAGGGGGGTGGGTTACCACCATTTTTTCTTACGAAATGTTTTTATCGCATTTTTTCTCTCCGGTGCAGGGGTCAGGATAGGGATTTGTGAGGGGGGGATACGGGTGCAAGTGCAATGTCGGAAATTGGGGGTCGTGTGCAGTCCCCCAGGGGGCCAAGCTGCAAGACACCTCCCTAGGTGCGGGTCAGAAACCCCCCACCGACACCGCGCCTCCTCAAGGACAGGACAAGGATAGGAAAGGAAGGAAGCGGCTGTGGCCTATTTTACGGTACGATCCCGGAAATTATTCCTGGAGCGACCTTGGAAAACCACAGAAAACCAAGGTCAGGACCGCCGGCCTCCGGGACTCGAACCCAGGACCTCCCGATTCGCAGTCGGATACCAAATCCACTCCACCACTACTGCTTCGGTAAAATTAATCATTTAAATTTGTGGTCCGTTTGATTGTAAAATTCCGTGGGGCGGGGGGGGGGGNGGGGGGGGGGGGAGGGGGGATCATCTACAGGGTGTCTGGGAAATAAACTTTTTAGAATCGTCCGGCTCTCAGAAAGTCGACAGGCCTAACAAGTTTACTCAGTCACTACTTATGGTCAGTCCAGACTTTACGGGCACCCTGTACTAGGGAACATGTTTAAATAAACGATAACGTGGGGGCAACGTGACCTTGGCATATACGATTCAACTTGGCGGGAACAGGGCGGGAATCTGGGGTTGCTATGGTGGTTGAGTCACCATCCAAGAGATGGCAGGAGGATATTGAACCGGGTTCGGCACCGCAAAGTTCGCCTTTTCTATGCACATCCTCGCGCGCCAAATTCATAAGCCCTCAGGATATCTTAATAATTATTATGCTGTACTTATAGCTGTCAAAGGGTTAATATAAGGAGGGGAGGAGGCAGACGGTGGGGGGAGGGGAGTATGATGCAGATAATTGTTGGATGAGCGTCATTATGAACATGGCCTACACCGCAGGCCTAGAAAAGAGCGAGCGAAGCGAGGGTTTTCCTAGTACCCACACGTGTACCACACATACCACACGTACCACACGTGTTGTCGGATTGCAGGTTACCAGAGGTTTTGAGAGCACGAGGTCAATTGTTATGTGCGGCGGTGTCCAAGGGCCTGGGTTGGCCTTGCAACAAGAGCAGCTTCATACCTTCATTGTAATCCCAGAAGCTTTTAATCGTTTCTGCCTAGAGGCTGATGGTATACTGAGCGACCTCAATAGGGACTTCCGGGGGGCAGGAGGGGCCACTGCCTGATGATGGAGGATGTCTTGGTGGACTGATGTTGGATGTTTGGTGGCGTATGAATCGATGATGGATGGCTTTAGGGATGGCTTATGATGATGGATAACTGGAATATGAATGATGACTGGTGGACTGTTGTCTGGATGATTGGGACTTATTGGATGACTGGATTATGGATGATTGGGCAGCGTAGTTGTTTTATTTTGTATTATGTTTGTATGAGTGAGTGGGCTGTTGGGCCTTAACGGGCATGGCCGGTCCAAATAAAATCCTATGTAGTACCCCCATAAAAGTACACTGGTCAGTCATTTTAAAACATGTGGCTACAGTAAGGTAGTTTCGATCTGCAGGAGTAAGAATTCAGCCATTGTACCGAATATCTAACCTCACTTGTATTTTCAGTCTCCTGCAGGGTTGGACGTGGACACACAGAGAGAAGAGAATGTGAGAAACGGTGAGCATCCCTTGGCAGTACCTGTGAAAGAAGAGGTGGACGTAGAGGAGCAGGCTCGAGTCAAGAGATTCTTAAGGAGTTACAGGAAGCCAAAGGTGCTGCCCAGTGACAGACCAATGGAGCCTCAAGTCGCACCTTCAGGAAAGCAAAAGGTGGGGTGACGCTCTCTCTTGCCACTCAATTACTCACACAGCATGGGATCGTTAACCTGTCTGTCAGATTGAAACTGATGCAAAACCACGTGAAATGGAAATTAATGAGATATCCACTCCTAGTGACGTACAGTAATCGTTTATTAGATACCATGAGCTTCCTTTCATTAATAGCAGAGTGACGTGAATATAATACCAATGTGCAATGTCTTCACAGTGGTGAGAATTTTTTTTGCCAGGAAGCTGCTTGTTTCTAAGGTGTTACATTTGACACATGACCTTCAGGACCTAAGAAAATATTTGCCTCTAATACAGGGTGATTCACTAAGTAGTTGACCCAGGTTAATGTGTGTAGTTTGCAAGTAACAAGCAGAAAAAGAAGGAGTGCAAATCTGCCTGCTAGGGCTCATTGGGTGAAAGGCGTGAAAATACCCGAGCACCCGACCAAGCCAATTTGATGGACTTCCCACTTGGCTGGTCAGATACTCCCCCAGTGAACTGCTTGACCTACAGCTAGGCAACACTCCTGGTGAAGGTTTCTCCTTAGTCCCCACTGTATGGTTATTAACAGTTCGTTATGTAATCAAAATTCTAGAAATGCCTTGTCAGGTAATTATATGGTGGGAAATGTTGACAAGGATTGAGCATTTGAAAGTCAAAGCCACTAGACTGACCATCAAGTGCTGGACAGCAGCATTTACACTGATTCTAGAATCAGTGTAAGTGCTGCCGTCACAATGGCAACTCCATCGATCCATAACAAGTTACAGTAAATTGGCGGGCATCATCCTAATATGAACAGCTAATGTTTTGATAACTCCTTAAAGTTGCTATTGCAAAGTAACACTGTTCAGCTGCTTGATTGACAATGTGCTTAGAAGTAAAACCATTTATTTTTTGCCTCCCCAGGGAAAGAGCCCCTTGGTTGACCAGCCCCATCCCATCTACGCTGACTGCAAGAAACCATTTGCAACAAAGGTGGACCTAGAACGCCATGAAATGAGGGAACTCCACACCCCACAAAACGAGGTACAACATAATCACTTCTTAATGATACTATACCAAGTGTCCAAGTAAGGTATCAAATCTGGTTACGCCACTGGCCAGCCAAGCGGGAGGGCCGGGGTTCAAATCCCATCCCCGTCACCCTCTCTTGGTCGAGGATTTTTCTGATTTTCACCCGACATGTCCGGGCAGACTTGCAAGATCAGTGTTGGGTGCCACTGCACCATAGATATCACCACTACTATTACAGGAAGACAATACAAATTACATGACCAGTCTCCTCAACTGATTGAAAGAAAGTGGTTGTCCTACGTATTAGAAAAATCTGTCTGATTAGAGAAGTGAACGTTTTGCAGGTTTCACTGTGAGGGTAAGTAATTTGCCCACTTTTTATGTAAAAAACTTTTTAACTGTTGAAAGTAAAATACACAGACCTTCTATTACACATTTTTAAAGTTGCCACCATTAGCTTTCCATGGGTACTATTGTCGTCACTGTATGAACTCCGAGACTTCTTTAATATTGGCTTGCAAAGTTTCAAGGTCATGGCATTTTTGGACATGAAAAATAATAATAATTCATACCCCGTTATCAGCCGGCGGCTCTTTAGGGGGGATTTTTTTTGACTGGAACTCTTCGTTTCGTTTTTACTGCGCTTTTTGGAATAGGATAGGAAAGGAATGAGGCGGCTGTGGCCTATTAGTTTAGAAAACAACTCCGGAATTCTCCTGGAAGGACCGTGGGAAACCACAGAAAACCACGGTTAGAGTTTCCGGCACCGGGATTCGAACCCAGGACCTCCCGATTAGCAGTCGGATACCATATCCCCTCCACCACCACTGCTTCGGTGACATGAAAAATTTATTTATCTATTGCAAAAGTCACTCATCATGAAAAGATAGGTCAAATCTGATGGAAGTTTTGAAATCAGCTGGTTTTAAACCACAAGTGTAGCAATTTGCATAGGTTTGTAGTGCAAGTAATGAATGCATAGCAAAAGAAATTACAAGACAGGGCACCTTCCATAAGAAATTAGCAACGCTTTTCTCCCATTTATGACCAATATTTTGAAAAATTCGTAACGTTTGATCTAACTAAGACATTTCGTTCTCAACATGTGCAACCGAATGTACCAAATTTGATCAAAAGCTGAGACGGTCTGGTTGTTTTTTTTCTCAGGATGATCTGATGTGGAATTACTCTACTTCTAACTTTGCAGTATCATTCCCAACACTGGTACCGCTAAGTTAGCAGTAGCTAGCTGTGGGACAAAATGTGTTGGAAACAATTTTCCTCGTATAGAAGTCCCTAGATTAATTTTCAAATAGATCGGTGTAAAAAACAACAACTTCAAATTCAAGTACTGCCGGCCAACTGGTAGGGAGTTAGGCTGATCAGATGATGATGTCCTGTGCTCCAGATTAGGCCTACACTATGGAAAACAATATTTGACCATGCAACTTCATCGCTATTTCCATGTTCCTTAGGTCACTCGTAACTCATATTGACCTTGCATTTTGCCCGAGATTTGTTTTTGACCTCGGGCCTGTCAAAAAACCAAAATACTCAGATATAATGGGTTTTTTTTCCCCCAAATGTTTTTTCCCAGACTGTTGATAGACCATCTCGGATTGTGGTGCAAACAATCACAGCCGTACACACCTATGCCATAACACTGCATATCAAGTTTCAGCCAAATTGCGAAATACCGTGGGGAGAGAAAAAAATCGCTAAAATTGGAAAAAGGTTGAAAGTGGGGCTTTTTTTGGATAATTTTTCCGGCTAGTGGAAGTGGTCAAACCCCAATGAACTTAATATGGGCGATTCTCCAAAAACTTACAATTTTCAAAGAAACAATATTAATGAATTTCAAAACTTGTTTTGAAAAATGAGGAAAAGTTCACACTTACTCTGTGGGTCATTCCAGCTCAATTGAGTCACAGTGTTGCTCGACTGTCTGTGATTTTGCTGAATTTGCTCAATAAAATCATGGTTGTACACACCTAAGAACTAATCAAATTTCAGCCCTATGGTGCAACACCGGTGTTGACACCTTGACTGAGGAAATGATCTCCTGGCACTTACACCTTTCTTGTTTGAGTTGTTTCGTTACTTTTGGCATTGGATTTTAATTATTAAGCAGTGACATATGTTCATCATTATTGCATCATATTGCCTTGATTGTATGTTGCATTTCCCACGGTCATGTTCACCAAGAAAGTAGAATTTCGGATTGGATACACAAAAATGGCTTTTTATCAAGGTTGTAAAAAATGGCACCTAACACCCTTTATCATTTCCACACTTCAAGTTGGTTTAGTGGCCCCTTCCATTTTGTGAAACATTAAGTGATAGATCACATGTAATTTATCTTTCAGGGAGAAAAAGTGAACACACGAGATAGAAAAGCAAAGAAGCAGGCCCCAGTGCAAGATTACAGGAAGACAAGAGGAGCTAAACATATGTTTGGATGCGACATTTGCCAGAAGGAGTTTCGGCAAGCTTCTCTATTGAAAGTTCATATGCGAACACACACTAGAGAAGAACCATTTAAATGCCAAGTGTGTCAGAAAAGGTGTTCAGGTGCATATAAACTAAAAGTTCACATGCGAAGTCACACTGGGGAAAAACCATTTAAATGCCATGTGTGTCAGAAAAAATTTTTACATACAGGGAATCTAAATGTTCACATGCGAACACACACTGGGGAGAAACCATTTAAATGCCATGCGTGTCAGAAAAAGTTTTCACAGGCAGGGAGTCTAACATCTCACATGCGAACACACACTGGGGAGAAACCATTTACATGCTGTGTGTGTCAGAGAAGGTTTCCACGTGGAGAAGATCTAAAAACTCACATGCGAAGTCACACTTGGGAAAAACCATTTAAATGCCACGTGTGTCAAAAAATATTTGCACAAAGAGCACATCTAACTGTTCACTTGCGAGCACATACAGGTGAGAAACCATTGAAATGCCATGTGTGCCAGAAAAGGTTTTCACAGGCAGGGCATCTAAATGTTCACATGCGAATGCATACTGGTGAGAGACCATTTAAATGCAGTGTGTGTCAGAAAGGGTTTTCACAACCAAGTGAATTAAACATTCACATGCGAATACATACAGGTGAGAAACCATTTAAATGCCGTGTGTGTCAGAGAGGGTTTTCGCAAAGAGGGAGTCTAAAAGGTCACATGCGAACACACACTGGGGAAAAACCATTTATATGCCAGGTGTGTCAGAGAGGGTTTTCACATGCACAAAGTCTAAAAGTTCACATGCGAACACACACTGGACACACTGGGAGGAAACCACATGAATGCCATGTGTGTCAGAAAAAGTTTTCACATGCAGCTGCTTTAAAAGTTCACATGCGAACACACACTGGGGAGAAACCACATAAATGCCACGTGTGTCCGAAAAAGTTTTCAACAATAGGGGCTCGAAATGTTCACGTGCGAACACACACTGGGGAGAAACCATTTAAATGCCGTGTGTGTCAGAAAGGGTTTTCAGAGTCAGGGGCTGTAAATGTTCACATGCGAACACACACTGGGGAGAAACCATTTAAATGCCCAGTGTGTCATAAAAAGTTTTCACAGGCAAGTCAACTTAAACTTCACATGCGAATACATACTGGTGAGAGACCATTTAAATGCCATGTGTGTCAGAAAAAGTTTTTATGCACATCTGATTTAAAAGGTCACTTGCGAACACACACAGGTGAGAAACCATTTAAATGCCACGTGTGTCAGAAAGGGTTTGCGCAGGGAGGGAATCTAAATGTTCACATGCTAACACACACTGGGGAGAAACCATATGAATGCCATGTGTGTCTGAAAAAGTTAGCACATGCAAGGAGTCTAACATCTCACATGCGAACACACACTGGGGAGAAACCATTTACATGCTGTGTGTGTCAGAGAAGGTTTCCACGTGGAGAAGATCTAAAAACTCACATGCGAAGTCACACTGGGGAAAAACCATTTAAGTGCCATGTGTGTCAAAAAATGTTTGCACAAAGAGCACATCTAACTGTTCACTTGCGAACACATACAGGTGAGAAACCATTTAAATGCCATGTGTGTCAGAAAGGGTTTGCGCAGGGAGGGAGCCTAAAAGTTCACATGCATACACACACTGGGCAGAAACCATAGAGCTGTCGGGTGTGTCAGAAAGCTTGGAACACCCCAAGTAGTTTGAAACGTCATACGAGAACTCACACTGTAGGTGAGAAGTCATAAGTTGCCATATGTGTCAGAAGGCGTTTTCACAGGCAGGGAGTGTAGCATGGGAAGCATGTTATTTGAAAAGGCACGTTCTAAGCTGTCAGCAAATAGGCAAAACTACCTCATTCATAATTATTTCACACATGACCAAAGAAAAATCCGTTTTTTCTTCTGCCACCGCCTAATTTCCAAATATCCTTCCAAAAATAATTATTTTGACCGTTTCGCCAAGTGTAAAGGAGCTTCTTTTAAACTTGAATGGTTTTACTTCGGACATGTGAAGACAGAGCTCCGAGTTGCCATATTTGCCTGGAGAAATGTACGTACCACATCAGGCAAATATAAATGTCACTTGTTAATTTACACTGGAGATGTCCAAGAAGAATTGAGATAGATACGTAGATAGATAGGTAATAAAAATTTTCCTATAATATGCTCTGAAGTATCGCATAAACGCTTATGCTGTCTCATCTGCTGTGTAAAGATTGCTAAGCGTGACCTGTCTTTCCATGCCTGGGAGGGCGCCTGTGAATAGTTCATTAAGGAAAACATTTTTCAGCATATTTTGCACTATTTGCGGGAAGCAGAAACCATCTGAATGGCATGAAATCGAGTTAGATTTCATTGATTTGTATCTCAGGTTTCTACTGAATTATTCACTCTATACAGTCCGTACATGAACACTGTCATTTATACCAGTGAATACTGTAACTTTCATGTAGTTTTTTTTATAGTTCTGGGTGAGCATGTCAGACAGTGTCTATTGCTCTACTGGGGTCATGATATGTATTTTGAAATGATTTTATCCTTTTTTTGTAGCAGAGTTTTTCTCAGTTTTTCTACATTTCAAGACATTTACGTATACACTTCTGTTACTGATGTGTGTTAAGGGTAAATGTAAATAAATAGATAATTAAAATTACGTGTATTTGTCTGGTTGTGCACATGCAAAATGAGTTATCATGTAGAGATATGTAAGAGCAACTTGAAATGATATCTGCTGTGATGCTTTTTTTGTGTGTGTAAGCTTAATCTTGTTCTTCTGCTTAGTTTTTGGCTCATGAGTAGAATCACTGTTGGCAATGAAACCTTTTTCTGCGACCATGGAATGAAATAGGAAGTGGTTAAGCTATTGCTTGCAAGCTGACAAAATCGGCATTAGAGTCTCGAAACACAGGGTGTCCCACTACCTCCCGAACCCAGAAAATGGCGCATAACTGGTAAACCACTTGATGTAGGGCGATTAAATTTTACGGGGACATAGCTTGATCCATGAGAAAACCGGCTGCGGCGAAAATCCCCACGCGATACACGAGGAACCGCTCCATTCCGAGAAAGTTGGCGTGTGGTGTGGGATTTCACGACGTCGCATTGTTGGACCCGTATTCTTCAATTCAACAGTGACATCCGACGTGTACCTCCAGATTTTTGACACTTTCGTGCAGCAGTTGGACGATGAAGAACTCACATTGGTCTACTTTCAGCAGGACGGAGCAACATGCCACACATCGAGGGTCAGCATGACCGTCATCAATTCCTTCTTCCCAGGCCGAGTCATTTCCAAGGGGATTTGGTCGGATTTGGCCACCACGATCACCCGATTTAACTCCACCAGATTATTTCCTGTGGGGTTACCTAAAAGGACAGGTCTACAAAAACAAACCAAGAACTATCCCAGCACTGCAGGAAAATATCCGTTCCGCAATTGTGGGGATAACTCCCGAGATGCTGGCCTGCACTTTCGCGAACATGGAGCGTCGTGTTCAGACCTGCTTGGACGCAAACGGGGGCCACTTTCAGCATCTTCTATGACAATAATTATGTTACTTTCACAGACCAAGGTATGTATACCCGTAAAATTTCATCGCCCTACATCAAGTGGTTTACCAGTTATGCGCCATTTTCTGGGTTCGGGAGGTAGTGGGACACCCTGTATATCTCGCAGCAGCAAAAATCATGAGCTGTTGCCTTCAGATTGAGTAGAAAACGTATTCAGAGGGAAACAGGAGTCTGATAGGAATGTTTCACTTTCATTTCAAGCGCATTTTTTTTATAACCTGCATCTTTCACATCCATTTTCAGATCATCACTTGTCTCAGGTACGTCCAGGTACAGATATTTACAGGTACTGTATTATGCTACAAGTTAGATATTGCTCTGCATCATCAGATACCATCAATATATTGGCTAATGAAAAAAAAACAACATTATATCCTTAATAATTATTAGCCAGTCCTGATGTGATAAAAGACCCCAGCTTTTCTTATTGTATCATAGACGCTGTCATTTTTTCAATCAGCATTCAGCGGATGCTGAGGATCTTGTTGGTGTGATAAATGAGGAGCCAGCGGAAGCGGAGGTGTTGGTAGCCTATACTAGCCTTAGTAGGTATATACACCCAAGAGCTAATAACTGTTATTAGCTCTTGGTACACAGGATGAGTTGGATGATCTATTGGCAGTTACTCATGGAGGAGGGTCTAATGATGTGAGTCTGGCAGATGGAGAAAATAAAACAAGTCATAATTCACTTTGCCAGGAATCAGGAAATGCTAGCTTGCGTCTCCACTGCTTGAAGTTGCCTTCACATTATGGTGACCCGGCAGGCAAGCCATCCCCTGCCGGCGTCACCTCACGGGCAAATGTCCCCTGACTCCATCGTCCTCCAAACCGATCCTGTCCCTTGC
>JYFJ02008982.1:0-10923 GCA_000934665.2 Catajapyx aquilonaris | reverse complement strand
TTCTTTTGCTCTCCAACTGCTTACAGAACGTGCAACAGGGTCGTTTGTAGTTGTTATTTTAAATCCTATAGCGAATGTAGGAAATGGCTGCTTTAGAACTGTGTATTGCTTCCCAAACCCTTTATAAAATAAATGGATGTGAATGGTGAATGTGTTAACTCTTCAAGTAGAATGTTAGGTATAATGAGAAAAGGTACATGTTCATACCAGTAGTCTTCACTTTATCTTTGCCATAATAATTAAAACTGAAAAAAATGCAATATGTTTGTTCTTTCAGTTCACATATGAAGTATGTAACACTGTATTACTAAGTCTCTGCTTTCAAGTACACATTATCCCAACATGGGTCGTGTAGGTCCTGTACCTGTTTTCACTAGCCAATAATGCATGATGTTATGTTTGTATATACACATTGATTAGAGGAGTATCAGTGTGCTTTTGTGTGGGACTTTCCATCAAAAACTACCAGCCACCCAGAGAGGAACCAGGGCCTGAATTGTATTTTTTTTATGTACCGTAAAAAATACACATCCTATTATACTTTATGTAGTTGTTGTAGTGTAATTTTATGGTAAAACATGTTTTAATCTGTATAGCCTACAAAAGTAAATAAAGTAAAATAAAAACAGCTAAGAGAGCTTTTTAGAGGGGTGATTCTTTGATATGTGCTTGCTTTGGTTTTAGGCCCGACTTCTACTTGGTAAAAGCAGTTTTGCCGCAACTTTTTATCCGTGACGAATCTTCAGGATATTTGGGGCCATGCACGAGCAGTGTTCCCTCCCATAGAAGTCCGTAAATTAATTTCCAAAAAGATCGCCGCACGGTATACCCGCTATATTTCCGCCTAGAAATTCCTGTTCAACTTAGAAGTACTCTGAAGGTAAGATCAAGATATTTTACAAATAGTAACAGCTATACTTACCCGTTCATGCAAAACACAATGTATGTATTGGAAACAATTTTCCTTGGCTATAAGTCCGTAAATTTTCAAAAATATCGTTGTAAAAATATGCAAATCCGAGTACTACCGGCCAACTGTTAGGGTGCGTCGGTGATTTAATTATGAAATACGTTAAAATATATGGAATAACAATCTTGATAACCATTCCAGACAGCTTGGATGAAATCGTTGTACGTTCCGAGAAATAAATTAATACTTTTCTGGGACTTGCCTGTCGCCTCGGATTACTCCCAAATTTACTTGTTTCTCGAAAAGTACCACGATTTCGGAAAATCCATTTGGCACCCTTTTCAAGATTGTTAATTTTAACGTATCTCATAACTAAATCCGCCTAACAGTTGGCCGGCAGTACTCTAATTGCGAGTTTTTACAGCGGTATTTTTGGAAATTAATTTAGGGACTTCTAAGGGAGGGAAATTGCTTTCAACAAAATCATAACGTTTTCCCTGAAAGGGTAACGTATTTTCGTTCTCTACCCGATTTTGGCACCAAGCTCTTACGCCATGATTACGTACAAACAAGCCAGCAACAAACAATCTCGTTCGGGGCGATTTCTAATGTACACATGAATATTGAGTTCGTTCAATTGCAGACTATTTCTCGCTCGCTGTTGCAGACCTCGCCACCAAGTATGTTCCCTTGCCTCCCTCTTTTCACCCACATAGACATCCAGTCAATTTATGAGGTAGGAAATATACAAGTAGTACAAGCTGTTTGATGCATGAGTATCTGCATCGTGGATTATTCGTGAACGAATGTGCATCAGGTGTTTAACATCACTGAGGAGCATTCATGGCCGAGGGATAGCTGCGTAATCTGGATAATCTTTAACCCTTTCATTCCCAAATTTTTTACAAGTGAGAAAAAAATTACTGCTAGTTTCCATCATTAGAGGTGACATAAAACCCATAAAACATAAAAGTTTGGATATATCTTTGAAATTATAAGTTTTACAGGATGTTGCCATAGGCAACTGTGGGAACCTATGACCACAAAGGCACAAAGTACAAATAATGAAAAAAAACAGCGTTTCTTTGTACCTACTGTTGTTATTATTATTATTATTATTATTATTATTATTATTATTATTATTATTATTATTATTGTTATTACTATTATTATTATGTGTGGCCTGACCATCCACCAGAGTGTCATTTTGTAGGTCATACGAGGGGGACAGGGGCAACCTGTACTCCGCTGGCTACCCCTCTATGGGATTATTTTGCCGTGAAGGAAATGATGATGATGATTATTATTATTATTATTATTATTATTATTATTATTATTATTATTATTATTATTATTATTATTATTATTATTATTATTATTATTATGGCTTTACCCCATTCGAGGGAACATCAGAGCCCTTTTAGGGGGGTGGGTTACCACCATTTTTTTTTACGAAATTTTCTTCGCATTTTCTATCTCCGGCGCAGTGGTCGGGATAGGGATTTGGGAAGGGGGGATACGGGTCCAAGTGCAATGTCCGAAATTTGGGGGTCGTGTGCAGTCCCCCAGGGGGTCAGGTTGCAAGACAACCCCCTAGGTGCAGGTCAGAATCCCCCACCGACTGTATATTAAATATACAGTAGGTACAAAGAAATGCTGTTTTTTTTCATTATTTGTACTTTGTACGGGTGCTAAGTAAGAAGCTGATAAGAACGGATGCTACAAGTACAAGTACATTTTAGATGAAAGGTAGTTGTGATTCAGTAGAGTAATAAATAAATATTCAGTAGAGTAATAAAATTTATTACTCTACCGAATATTTATTACTCTACTGAATCACAACTACCTTTCATCTAAAATGTACTTGTACTTGTAGCATCCGTTCTTATCAGCTTCTTACTTAGAATGGAGCAACGAGGTATAAATAGGATAGAGGCCGTAAAGGTCGGCCATCTTTGGCGGCCATGCCACTTCACGGCAAGAACACGCGCGAATTTGAATTTGTCGTATTTCTAACCCTGTTCTCCTCTGTGTACACTCCGGGGGAGGATTCACAAAAGAGCGCAACTTTCGAGGTCGAGGTCGGAAGAAATAAAATGGAATAAAAATGGCAAATGTTAAAACATGCGCCTTTTGGCTTGTATCTTCGGAACAACACACGTTAAGAATATTCCCAATATGTATATTTTATTCGCAACGTTATGTAGCATCTACAACACTACATTGATTTTAGTAGCGTAAACGACGCACAGAACCCGTTGTCAGTGACATGATCTTTGACCTTTTAAGAGTGAAGTAGGAGAAATATGAACAAAATATGCACTTGCACCTGCATTACATGTCTATCATAAAAATGGGGGAAACGTTTTGCTTACGTCTATATAAGCTTACGAGCCAATAATTCCGAAAAATTCTGAAACTTTCCCCCCACCCCGCCATCAAGCGTCCTCCTCCACTCACGTCTCCTGCAAAGCCCCAAATATCATACCGTGTACAGTATATTAAAGCCTGTCTGTGTTGGACACTCGTAAACAAATGTCGAGCATAAGAGGCTGTCCAACATATTAGGGTGTCCCACTTCATTTTTTGTTGAACCATATACGTAGATCTTAGAGCGACGCTCTAAGGTCTACGGGTTGAACTGTAACACGCTCATTGTTGTTAGTTAAGGGCAATGCCATGCTCGAAAAGAAAACAAGGTGCATTCTGCTATGACATGGACAGAGTCGTCCCATTCTGAATTAATTTTTGTATTCTATGCGTAGATAAATTTTCGTGGGATTTGCTCCATACACGACGTCAGTATATGAAAGAGTGGGAACTCAGGAAAATGTGAGTTTATTACATTGTCAGACACACATCAGGGCCACAGGGCACAGGCAGTTGGTTTTTCTCTGCCACCAATCATCACGCTGATTGACTTGGCACCTCCCCTATTAAATGGCATTTACCACACTAAACCATGAGTTAAGCACCAGTAACTAGTTAACTACTGTCGACTCATCACCCCCGTAGTCTGAGACATGATTTTGGTCCGTTTGAGAGGAATCGCGTTTAGAGGAGAGAGCTGCTACTCTGAAGGAGCAGTGTCAGTCACAAGAGCGACTGGAGAGTAGCGCTTGGTCCCGTCCCTTTTAGTAGATCGGTTGCATCTTTTCCCCGTCAGATGTCCACACCTGTCACGCATAGTTAACGGGAATCCAATCTGTGGCGCCCCTGCCCTTCGCGGCGGTGGGGAGGGGAACTGTGTGGGTGGTGGTCTGGCGGAAGGAGAGAGTGACCAAGTACTTGGTTGTTGGTTGTCCATGGGGAGTCGGTTCTCTGTTGAGGTTTGGAACGATTGTTGCTTGGTCTGGTTGGGGGGAAGGAAGGACGCCTCATTGTTGGGGGGGCCATTGTTTGGAGGGAGGAGGGTGAGTAGAGGTTGGAGCGGGGCATGATGAAGAGAGAGGGGAATCAGACTGGTCTCATTCACTCTCCTTATTCCAGACAAAGGTGTGCAGAGTTGAGAGGAGAGAGAGGCCCATCCCCTTATCCGCAGCCATGGAGATGATGAAGTTGGGCAGGTTCCCCTGTCCCCAGTGCCCCAACAACGTCGTCTTCAAGAGGAAGATTGACCTGTTGGCGCACAGCTTCACTCACTCCAAGTGGGACAGGGTCAAGGTGGAGGAGCCAGAGGAGGAGGAGGAGCCAGTGGAGGTCACAATCAGGTGCACCAAGGAGGAGGAGGAGAAGGTCAGGGAGTGTTGGAAAGGAAGGCTGGAGGTCAAAGTGGAGCCAGGGGAGGAGGAGGGCAACAGCAGCCAGGAAAGTGACGCCGTTCGTCCAGACAGGGAGGAGACATCAAGGGATGGAAATGGAGATGGAGGAAGGCAGAACCAGGTGAGAAGGCAGATTTGACATGTTCGCATGGTCGGGTGAGAATGGGGTGCCAAAAAATACACCCTTTTTTAACAAACATAACAAATATGCTCAAGAATCCACTTGGCTTTTTGTGTGTAATTTTTAGTGGAAGTTTCGGATACACTATTGTTTATCCGCACCTTAACAACGCGGTCGGGGTTTGGCAACTCGACGGTTGGAAACGTTGCGTCGCAAACAATCGGGTGTCTTCATACTCCTGCTGCCAGCCAAATTCGAATGCCTTCACGGTTGCTATGTCTTGGCAAACCACAGTGTCGGTAGTGTCCAAATTCAGGGTGGAATACCGAAGGTCAATTTCTTCCTTCACTTGGCCGAGTACCTGTGGCGGAGTGAGATGAAAAGGACAGGAACGGATCCATTCGCAGGATTTGTGTCAGTTTGCTCAAAGCTGTATCTTGTGTGAAAAAAGTAAAAACTTTGTTATGTATGGATTCAATTCGAGATTTTGAGGTGATTAAGTGGATGGAATAGCCCTTTGTCTTGGTGTTGCTGTATGGTTTTTTGTTACTGCAACAGTACTGTCCATTGTTGTGGCCCTGCCAGGCATGGTACGTCGCCCTGCGTGACATTTTTAGTTTTTGCGGAGCAAAAGCGGAGCTGGGCACTTATTGTGGGTTTGTATACGCCTACAAATGCTGTCCTCATTGTGCGCTGCAGGCCAACGAACGTTATTGTGGCTTTGCCAAGCGCCAAGTACACCTTCACACAGTCCGTTAAACCAACGAACGACATCATGCCAAGTTCCGCGGCCCGGCTCCACCCGTCTCTCCCCTCCAATCATGCCCACGACTCACTTTGCAGGCATACTAACTGCACACGCTCATAACACATGCCTTATGGTGTGACATCATGTCGTTCGCTGGGTTAACGGACTGCAGTAACCATCATGGCTTTCTAGCACTCGTCTGATCGGTTCGCGTGGCAGGGGTGAGAAGACGCCCTTTGTTGTGTTCCCCCGGCAACCGATTGTTTGCGACCCGTATCCAACATGTTTGGAGCACACCACGCCTTCCCAACCCCGTCGCGTTGCTAGGTGCGGATAAATGATAGACTTTCCGAGGTTTTTATAGTACAATGCCATTCATAATAGCAGTCCCATGCAAATATTTTCAATGTATGTGAGGTATTCTCTATATACCTGGCACTCTGCCAGGAAGGTGACAGCTAATTCAAGGATTGAAGGAGGCCCCGCCCACTCCCCCCCTTTTTGTGTGCCCTTAGCTGATCTCCCCAACCCAAGTGGGGTTTGCCACGCCCACGCTAGGATCACTAGAGGGAAATTCTGAACCACATGGGTCGACTCCGATAGGCTGGAGTAGTTAAGGCCTCCTGTACTACCCCAGCCAATCGAAGTCGACCAAAATGGTTCAGAATTCCCCACTAGGTATGGCACCACCTATCTTGGTGCATGATCCTAGTGCCGCCCGTGGCAACCCCCCTCGGTGGGTGAGATCAGCTAGGCTCACAGGGGGAGCAATGTATAAGGTATGCAAGTGACTGGGGGCTGCTTTGAAGCCATTATTGAGGACCCGTAGCAGCCTTATCATGCACCATTCATGACACGGTCAGCCCATGCTGTGTGCTACAGCACACTTTCGATTTTTGCAATGGTTACAGAGATAATGAATGACGTGGACGATCCGCGACAGGTCTGCCTGCTAACACTCACAGTTTATTGCATGGGTTTAATTAGGGTGGAGAGGGAAGATTATATTGAGAAACTGCTTTAATTTGATAGCACCTGTCACACTCTCTGATCAGTCTGATGACTAAGAATGGTGTTATCGAGTGGTCAGGAAGGATTTCGGTGTGCTCTTGTGTGCCAGTTTAATGTAAGGTCCACATTGAAAGGTACCTTTCCCAATCAAGGTCACAGTTGTGCGAGGAGGCACTGGCTACATACATATTGTCTTACCATTTACACCTCCAGCATCTTCCCAACACCAGTTCTAGGAGTCTCTCGGGGGTGTTGGGAAACCTCCCAGAACCTCTTGGAAAGTGTACCAAGGAGACTCGCCGCTGTCATCGCCTGGCGAGGACATAACATATAGTGTGTTTTGAAAATTCAGATGATGATAACACACCGGATTTGGACTGTGTACCAGAATTTGGATCTCCACCTTTACCTCCAACCCTCAGTCCTGTTGCAACAGTTTGTGGAAACACCAATTGTAATAAATATTAATTTGCACCACTATTGGTACAACTTCTTATCCCTGTAAGAGCGCGAAATTACTGGGGGAGCCTTGTAAAACAGAAAAATTTGGTGCTCCAGTCTGTGTACTTCCTAATCACTCTGTAAATGCTGGTGGTACGGAGCTGCAGTGTTACCCGCAGACTTTGGCCGGTGAAAGTAGATTTACGGATGGCCGCCTTGCCCTTCGGCCTGCACTCTCATTAGGTTGTTTGATTTTCTGCTAATTTTTAGCCACAGGAGCATCTAACTTCAACCTACGCTGCAGGGCTGAAACCACTTGGCTTCAGTTTCACTTCGGAGCCTTCGGAGGGGGAGGGACTAGTACAAGGTGGCTCATTCCAGCTGTAATGTGGCGCATTCGGGCTGTGTCTTTCTCAGGTTTTGTGGTATCCCTGCTGGCTCACATTCACTTTTCTATGTTGCTAGCGGAGAAGGGTGTTAAATTCATTGTGAAAATCACTGCGCTGATTTTTCCCGGAGGTAGGTTACGATGGGCCAGGATTACATGCAAGACATAGCTAATGTAGCTAATGTCTGGAAACCTGGGCAGTAGTGTGCGAAATTAAGGAATACAAAAAAGGAAACTAAACATTAATAATATAGAATTGGAGAATTGTGAAGGAGAAAATTGATCGGGCACGCCAGTGGAAGAAAAAAAAACCATGAACCGCGAAGTCACCTTACTTCGTATTATTGTGAATGTTGCGCACTTCATGAATAAATCATCATCACTGGAAAGGGGTTGGGAGCAGGGTGGACAGGTTATGCCATGCCATGGTCGTGCCCATGGGCAGCAAATACCTAAATCTGGTGTTGTCTGTACGCAGCCTGTATTTCGCCACACGACGTGGGGGAGATGAGTTCTTAGGCTAGCAGCAGCCTGTCATCTGACTAGGATGAGTGGACAATGCCGGACAACCTCGGTCTCTTACCAAATCCCAGCGTGGGCTGAATAATATGGACTGACCATGCGTGACCCCCCGGAAAAGGCTTCGCGACCCCCAGGTTGGGAACCCCTGCTCTAGATGAATTTTTAAACGATCTCAACGGAGTGCCTACACACACTGACACAGCTCCATTGTTCCGACAGTGTCCAGAGTTATTCCCCAGGGGCAAAGATATCATTGATATTGCCCATTGTGCAAGCTGTGTGAAATGTGGGGCACACTCACTTGGGCTCGTAAAATTTTTTATCTGTGGGGTATCAGATCATTCCAATCACTTTGGCAATGGAAGAAGATCCCCAATTTCAGTGGCGTGTACTAATAATACATTAATAAACGTCTGCACCTGCCAAAGACTGTCCTACAATTTCATTATTCCCTTTCATACGATTGAGTAGCCAAGAAGAGATTTGACCCAACTCCAGGGAAGCAAACTTTTCAGGAGACAACTGTGCAAGGACCACGTATTTGGAATATATGGATGTAAATTTTTTTTGCAAATGCTACATGCATTTTAGAGTTTATACACACTATAAGATTTGGTCTGCATGAAACATTTGTTATGCATACGCCACACAAATTGGGAATTGTTCCCTGTACACATAGGCTGTTGATGACCTCGAATTTGAGTGAGTGTCATATTTTGGCCGTTTTGGGAGTTTTTAGAATTTTTAAAGTCGGAAGTGGAAAGAGATATGAACATGGAAGTGAGGGGGTATTATTTTTAATCGATTTTTATCTACCCAAATAAAAATTTTGAAGCCCCCTATGTTCACCAGTGCGAAGATTCGAGGGGGTCAAAATGACGTGAGTTGTGTCGGGTAAAGGTGGTCCGGCAGTGCGGCGAGAACTTGGCCCCCCTAATATGCTGACTCCTTCATTTATACTAGATTGATCGCTGGAAATAGCAACACTCCAATCTGCTGCATATCTAAAAAAGAGTGATAGTCTCAAAATTCATAACACAGGAACATGCTTGATTTGGCCTCTGGTTGGTTTGGTAATATTACACCAAGTGAAGTATGGATTGTGATGACATTCTACTCATAATATGCATCCTGTTAGCACAGTCATTGTTAAATTTTATAACCTGTAAAGGCAATTTCCCATGTTCCCATTGTAGGCATTGGAACCCTTCATCCTGATGTACCAGCTTCTCTACTGCGCCCATTGTGACGGTGCATTTGCTACGAAGAAGGACCTGGAGAGGCACATGCTGAAGAAGCACATCAATCCTGAGAGTCAGGTAATGCATTATATCAATACATTCCTATGTAGAAACGAAGACAAAAAAAAAGGCATTTCAGAATGAAATGCTTGCTGACATGAAATTTGAAATACCAGTTCCCACTACTCTGAACACACCACACGTGCTTCTGATTTCCAATCAGCAACTTCAATGTATCTTTCTCCATTGCAATGCCTGTTATGTCCAAAACCTTTGGAAAATCTATTTGTACTCTTATGGGCTTGTAATAATTTCCTTTTCTCAATGCCTGTTTGACTCTACCGAAAACCTGATCACTAGGCTAAGAGGAATGTACGTGTTCCTCGAAATCTTAAATGAAGTGATTTCAATGTGTTGGGAGGGTTCCTGATTGCTTTCCATACTCTACCTTCTACCAGATGAGTAAGGAATGCCCTGATGTGAAGTCAAATCATGGTCGACCATTACACACATCCTGACTTTCAAAACCAAGCATAGAAAGAGGTATTCCTCTATTACCAACTGCACAGTCCACACAACGTAGCTGTTTGTGTGCCATGTACAAACCGAACCTGTGTCTTTCACAGTAGTCCTATTTTCATTACAGAAATAGTTTTGGCACATGCTTTCAACTTAAGAAACTGGGGAATAATTTGGTAACACGTGTGTCTGAGCCACATATTAATATTACTCACAGCCTTCATCAGATTATGAAATGATTTTTCAGGTCTTGTTGGATTCACCCTCTTGATGTGGTGGTTGATGTTCGTGACACATAGTAGTACTGTCCTTAAATTTTTTGGGGAATTTTTGAACCTACTTCATTGAGTTACATTATAATTTTGTCTCGTTTTACACTGACTAACTTCCCGCAGTTATGTTGCTGGTAAAAAGGGTACTTACTGCATCCTATCCGTACCTTCTGTAAGCGAAAATCTAGCCGTTTTCGGCCTATCTGACAGCAAAGGAAGGGAAAGTTGTACACTAAAATTTGACATTAAGGGTCTTAACGTGTGTGAACTTTTTGTTTCCCATTGCATTGCAATATCAGGCCATATGTTAAGCGCAGCCACATTGTGCAAACAGGTTTGCATGAACAGTTTTCGGTGAAATATTACGGTACTCATTAGGAACAATGAGCCACTGAAAATTAGTACATTCAGCCAAGGACAGTAGCCTTGGCCTGGGATATGGGTAATTTGTACACGAATAGCTGAACCACACATACGTATAGACACGCATTCCACCACATTTCGGCACCAAAATGTCATTCCTCGATTAGCCTAATTATCGGGGGTTTAAAAGTGACTCGAAAATTTGGCGGGAAAAACGGAGGCGTGGCCTCGGACAACTGTGACGTCATCTGGTCGTTTATTCATAAAAATTATCCAATAATTCTCCTTATTTCTGTGGTTGGAAAAAATGGCAAAAATCATCATTTTGATGTGCAACTTACTCATCAGTTGAGGATAATTGTGTGTAACGGCAAATTACACTGGTCTACAAGGTTGTTGTAGCAAAGATCACTGATAGTGTTCCTAATAGAACTTTTTACGCTGAATTCAAATATGTAATCAGAATCTTTCCATCACGCATAGTTTTCTTGCTACTACTGTTTTTATGCGTCAATTTCTGAGTTTTCGTGTATTTTTTCACCATTCATGCTGTATGATGAATATTTTATATTTAGTATTTTGTACTGATGATGGCTCTGTAATGGAAATCCTGGGACATGAACACA